>KZ069377.1:20245-35558 GCA_002091845.1 Anopheles cracens
ACACGACCATGCTCAACGTCAGGTCGCCGTGCGCGACATTTGCGTGAGCGTGTACACCGATGTTTCTGTAACCCCGCGCAGTGTGTCATCTACTTTTTTTGTGTGGCCGTTTTGTACGCGATCGCCGATTCATCGCGTCGGCGCGATGCCGATCGGTGAGCGTGTGAGTCGCCTGGGGGCAAACTCGCACACTGTTTACTATTCATAAGTGGTCGATAATCGAAAGTAATTAGTTATTGTTGTTGCTGCGGTCGATGGTACTGTTGGCGGTGAGAAGAACACGGAGAACACGGTGTCGGATCGTCCTCCACGATCTGCTGGGCGGAAGATTACGATCGATCGCGACAGAGGAGGAAAGAGGATTGGGTCGTTGGGTTCGCACACGCTGCCCGTAGACAGTAGCAGCTACTGGAATGAAGTAGCCTCTCCTTCACACCTCAGCCGTATGTAGCTTCTGCCGAGGAACAGCAAATAATTGAATAAATAAATTAACTTCCCTTTCCTCTCGGGTGTTTTAAGCCTTTTGACGGGCGAGTGACATACTTGCCAGATTAATGCCGCAGATGATAGCTGACTCGCTTCAATCGCCTCCGGGGGATGAAGAAGACACGTGGCAGTTACGGCCATTATGTCAAACCGTCGACCACTGATCGTCTCGATCGTTCTAGCATGCGGCAAGCAGATTCTTCGACTCCCTTTCCATCGATCTGTTGCTATCACGGACACCGTTGATTTGATTAATAACATCAAATGAGGTGACTTTGTCGCAATTGGTTGTTATCGCCTACATGTGGGTCACCAGATGGAGTGGAAACATATATTCCACCAGCCGCTTCAAGGTGATGGTGATCTCGTCTCATCCCATCTGTGTGGTGTCTATTAATCAGAATTAATAGCAATTAAATGTTAATCAAGTGCGACTTCGGTGAAGGAGCATATAAAGTTGCAGCTTTAGAGGGCATCTTCATGGATGTTTAAATCAGCAGCAGTTGACCTAATAGCACCAAGAAAGATTGCTACTCGACAGAACGAAAAGAAAAAATGTGATAGATTGAGTATTTTTTTCTCCTCCCGAAACAGAGCGTAATGAGTTTGCCAAACAATAACTGCTAATCAAAAATTGATTTACCTAAAAAAAGGCAAAAATAGCCTTGATCTTCAGACCTTCGCACTGGAATGCAAAGCAAACAAGTCCCAACGGTCTCTACAAGCCTAGAACTAGATGAAGAAGAATAAACAGACAGTCATTAGCGGGACACAAAGGTAAAGATAGCGATCGTTTAGACCCCCACACGTCCTCCTGAATCCCTAACGTATGGGATTCTGCCGCAGGACTGCAAACAAGTGCGGTAACGATCGCGCGGGTACTGTCCACCGCAGCTCACCACATTACACAATCGATCAATCTCTAAACGAGCCCGTGCGATCTCGTCGCCAAGAACGCCAAGACGGCACGGGAAATCGAAAGTATGGCTTCGCGCGGTAGACCTTGAACAAATTAATTTCATTCCGAAGAGGGAGGCAACATGGCGGTGGAGAAGTTGTGAAGGAATGGTGGCAGAAGTAAGAACAAAAAAAAAATACTACCCACAACACACACATGGTACACGCAGCAGTAAGTGCTCAGTAGATCGTTTGATCGTTTCCTTTTCGGAGCTACACGTCCAGTGGAGGGCGCGGGAGGTTGGGTGGAAGGCACCTAGGAGACAGCCGCCGGCTGAAGCTACTGGGGGAACCGGTGTTGGTGGTGCGTGCTCCTTGCCGCTGGACCTTGACAGACCTTGACGTTTAACCTTTCGGTGCAGCGGGCACATCTCCATAACGAACACACCGTCGGGCCATATCTTTCTTATCGATGTGATGGGACCTGTCAGCGTGCGCGTTACAAATGGCTCTGACAACCCTCCACTGTTGCGTAGTCCCAGGCGTAGTGTTGGCCTAGTGCCGTATAGCCTTCCCGCGGCGGCAGCGGCGCTTATACCGCCCGGATCCAGTTCCAGTTTCCGAGTGACTTTGCAGATGCTCGTTTCGCATCGATTAATCATGGGGCCTATAACCGCGGAGTTGACCCGTGCCTTCTCGGGGTCTTCGACAAGCGTTGTGCGCTTGTTGGATAGACGAGCTTCTGGCTGGCTACCGGTTGGCTGGTTGTTCTATGAGAGATCAGCTGGTTGGATCTTTTTCTAGATTATTAATTTATTAACTACTAACCTCGTTTCTGTCCCGGTCTGTTCTTCCCCCGTTTCTTGACCTCCAGAGGAGCACTACGATATTGTTCGGTGTGCTGCTAGCCGTCGGTACGGCTCAAGCAGATATTTCGACACTCCTGCGCGGTGGATACTCTGGCAACAACATCCTGCAGAATGACGGATATCATTACGACAAACCGAAGGTCCCGTTCGAGCAACCAACGACGCCCCGGAAGTGTGCGGTAACGGATCAGAATCCGGATGGAAGCTGCGGATATGACTACCCCAAGCCGGACCAGTCGTTCCCACTGCCGAATGAGTATCTTCCACCGACGACAACGGTGCGTGAAATCGATTGAGTGATTTCTACTGAACCGAGAAATGAAGCTAATAATTTGTTCTCCGATTTCAGACCACACGTAGGACAACAACCACCACACGTCCCACGACCACCACAACCAGACGAACGACTACTACAACGCGTCCCACGACAACGGTAAGCGGGGTTATAAAGCTGTCGGGAATAGTCGTGGTGGCCACTTGTCTTCACCGATAGTAACTGTATCTATGCCCTTTTGCAGACCACTCGCAGAACTACACCGGCACAGGAATATCTGCCACCGACCACTACTACCCGCCGGACCACAACAACCACCAGACCCACGACAACGGTTAGCTCAGCTCTCACAGGGAGTCCGTCCGGCGCACTACAATGTTACGGTTGACCTTTCCTTTGCAGACCACTCGTCGCACGACGACCACCACCCGACCTACGACGACGACGACCCGTAGAACCACTACGCCGCGTGTAGTTTTCACGACGAAGTGTCCAGTGTCGGAACAGAACCCGGATGGCAGCTGTGGATATGACTATCCGAGGCCAGATCAATCGTTTACCCTGCCGAACCGTGTGTCCACCACGACTACCACGCGCAGGACGACACCATCGCAGGAGTACTTGCCTCCGACAACAACGACGAGACGGACCACCACTACAACCCGTCCAACAACCACGGTAGGTCCTTCATTTGGTAGTTCGTTACTCAAGAAATGCAAATTTTTGATGCTAATTATATCACTGTTAATAGACAACTCGTCGCACTACCACCACCACACGCCCAACAACTACCACGACGCGTAGAACCACTACACCTCGCGTTGTAACGTCCACGAAGTGTGCTCCATCTGCTCAGAACCCGGACGGTAGCTGTGGCTACGACTACCCGAAGCCGGACCAATCCTTCACCCTTCCCAACCGTGTGTCAACCACCACGCAACGACCTACGGTAAGCATTTTGACGCCCTTTGTGGTTGTGGTACAAGATGTGTGCGATGCAAACATCACTTGATGTACACACGTATCCACTTACCCTGAAGCGTGTGTTAATCGGCATTTCCGCTTTCGGTAGCGTCGGCAAACATTGACTTTGTAGACGAATTCCGAGCATAAACATTCGTCCTTGAGGCAAACGTGGACGATGAAACCCTTTTTCGTTATCTCGCACAGAGCTCTCGTCGGTTTCGTATCTAGTTCGAATGAACGATCCCTGCCTTCCGCTTAGGGACGGGGTCGACCTGTGTTTTGGGTATTGATCCACCAAAACAAGTCCGTTCGCCACTAATGCTTGTGTATTTGATAATGAATAAATTAACAACTTATTTGGGTGGCCAAGATGTGGACCTTGGTTGAGAAAGAATTTGAAATTCGCCATACACAGCAGCATATGTAAAATGTCCTCTGTGAGAAATTTCGAACCACAGCACCATAATATCGCGCGATGATTTGTGTGATCGATTTTACGATCCCGCAATCGTGATTGAATTTTATGGTAATCTAATCTTTTCGGTTGTGTGTTTTCCATTCCTTTTTAGACAACGACACGCAGGACGACCACCACGACAAGGCCGACGACAACGGTAGGTTTTCTGTTTTCTCCAATTAGACGAACGGAATGAATAATTATGTGCTTCCTTCTACCACAGACCACACGCCGCACAACCACCACTACGAGACCGACGACTAGAACCACGCAGCGCGTAGTAACCACGACTAAGTGTGCACCGTCCGCGCAGAATCCCGATGGAAGCTGTGGATACGATTATCCGAAGCCGGATCAATCGTTCACGTTGCCCAACCGGGTGTCCACCACAACGCCCCGTCCTACAACGGTGCGTTTGGTTCTGTGATGTTCGGGACGATTGGTTGATTGATTGGTTTTATTCGATTCTCTTCCTCAGACCACTCGCCGTACGACCACGACTCGTAGAACAACGCCCTCGCAGGAATATCTTCCTCCTACGACGACTACGAGACGCACAACAACACGTCCTACGACCACGGTAAGAGGAATCATTGGTTGGTGTAGATAAGTTGATATGTTTACATTAAATGCTGATTGGATTAACAGACAACGCGTCGTACGACGACCACCACACGCCCAACGACCACGACTCGTCGAACAACCACACCGAGAATTGTAACGACGACGAAGTGTGCGCCTTCGGCACAGAATCCTGATGGAAGCTGTGGATATGACTATCCAAGACCAGATCAATCGTTTACCCTGCCGAACCGTGTGTCCACCACGACCACAACTCGCAGGACGACACCATCGCAGGAGTACTTGCCTCCGACGACAACGACGAGACGGACCACCACTACAACTCGTCCCACAACGACGGTAGGTTTCAAGATATTGTTCAATAAAGAAAGATTTTTAATCCTAACGCTATTATCTTCTGAAAAGACAACTCGCCGCACTACCACCACCACACGTCCAACAACTACCACAACGCGTAGAACCACTACGCCGCGCGTTGTAACGACGACAAAGTGTGCGCCTTCTGCTCAGAATCCGGATGGAAGCTGTGGCTATGATTATCCCAAACCGGATCAATCATTTACTCTGCCTAACAGAGTATCCACGACTACTACCCGTCAGCCAACCACAACCACACGCCGTACGACAACGACCACGCGAAGAACCACTCCCGCTCAGGAATATCTGCCCCCGACTACGACTACTCGTCGAACAACGACACGGCCAACAACAACTACGACTCGTCGCACCACGACCACAACTCGTCCAACAACGACCGTAAGTCGAGTGGTTAACTGTGTTTTCTGTAGATATGTCCAATTTACTAATGTCCTTTTGTATTTCTGCCTTGTAGACAACACGAAGAACGACAACGACCACGCGTCCTACGACTAGAACGACCCAACGGATCGTAACTACTACGAAGTGTGCTCCCTCTGCACAGAACCCGGATGGAAGCTGCGGATACGATTACCCGAGGCCAGATCAGTCGTTTACGCTGCCGAATCGTGTGTCGACAACAACTCCTAGACCAACCACGGTGAGTTTCCTGAAAAAATATATGTGTATGATGGAATAAATACTAATCGTGTGGAAATTTCCGATTAGACAACGCGTCGCACTACAACGACAACTCGCCGAACTACACCCGCCCAGGAATATCTGCCACCGACCACGACGACACGTCGTACAACGACCACTACTAGACCAACTACAACGACAACACGGCGCACAACTACGACCACGCGTCCAACAACTACTGTGAGTGATATTAGATCAACTGTGGCGATTGGTTACCTGAGGTTAACTCCTTTTTCCTTTTTTTATGTAGACTACTCGAAGAACGACAACTACAACTAGGCCCACAACTAGAACGACGCAGAGAATCGTAACGACTACGAAGTGTGCTCCCTCCGCTCAGAATCCGGATGGCAGCTGTGGATACGATTACCCGAAACCGGATCAGTCCTTCACTCTGCCCAACCGTGTCTCGACCACCACTACACCAAGACCAACAACGGTAAGAGACGATTCTTGTTTTTCGTAACAGCTTCAAAGAATCATATGCTTAGATTGTCTCTGTATGTGTTCAAATCTTTTTCAACAGACCACCCGTCGTACTACGACGACGACACGCAGGACAACGCCGGCACAAGAGTATCTACCTCCGACGACTACGACACGTCGCCCAACGACCACCACGACCCGTCCAACTACTACGGTATGTGAGAAGATACGTTGTAGCTAATAGCTAATAGCTACTAGCTATATTGGCATTAAAAACGTTTCGGTTCTGTATATTCTAGACCACTCGTCGTACAACAACCACCACGAGGCCTACTACCACCACCAGGTTGACGACCACTACGCGCCGTACAACGACCCCTCCGCGAGTTGTGACCACGAAGTGCCCTGTTTCGGCACAGAATCCGGACGGAAGCTGCGGTTACGATTACCCGAGACCGGATCAGTCATTCACTCTGCCTAACCGTGTGTCCACAACGACGCCCAGACCAACAACGGTACCTAGTTTTGAGCCAGTTTTGTGTTTATTGCGTTGGTCTTATGAGCATTCTTTTTTTTGCACATTTTAGACCACGCGACGTACTACGACCACCACCCGTCGCACCACTCCAGCGCAAGAATATCTGCCGCCAACAACTACCACGCGACGACCAACGACTACAACAACGCGTCGTACCACAACGACCACTCGTCCTACGACAACGGTAGTAGAAAGTGAAAGAAAACTTTCAAAGGAAGATAATATATTACCTTTTTTATATTCCATCTCACAGACAACACGAAGAACTACGCCCGCTGTAGAATATCTGCCACCGACGACAACGACGAGACGCACTACGACGACCACGCGTCCAACCACCACGGTGAGTTGAAAGATGCGATATAACATCTTCTACCACTGATACTTACCGAATGTACTTCTTGTAGACCACTCGCCGTACAACCACCACTACAAGACCGACCACCCGCACGACACGACGTGTTGTGACGACCACAAAGTGCCCCCCGTCGGAGCAGAATCCGGATGGTAGCTGTGGCTATGATTACCCCAAGCCGGACCAGTCCTTTACGCTTCCGAATCGCGTCTCCACGACAACGACCCAGCGTCCTACTACGGTAAGCAACGAGCATGTAGCAAGGGATCCATCCCGCAATCCCGTGAAACTTACCGCAATATCTATCTTTTAGACGACACGACCGACAACGACAACGCGACGTACGACACCACCGCAAGAATATCTGCCACCAACGACTACTACGAGGGTGAGTATGGGATAATCTTTAATAAGCGGTTCAAGACACGAACTGGTTTAATTGTATAAGTCCCCTTTTTCGTGGCGTCGTTCAGGGTTGTGTCTCGGGCGACTTTGCGCCTAAACGTATGCAATGCATTGTTTTCATTCCAGTGCATTGCAATGCATTGCATAAAATCCACTTTTGTTTATATTCCACGCATTTAAATTTGTGCTGTTACCTCCAAACAATCCGTTTCGTGTTCTTCACTGTGTTCCCCATCTTCAGACGCTAATGAAACATACTTTATTTTTAGCGAACAACCACAACAACGAGACCCACGACGACGACGACGACCACAACTCCCCGGCCAACAACCACCACCACCAGACCACCCACTACGACCACTAAGGGCTGCAGCGCGTCGGAGTTGAATCCGGACGGCAGCTGTGGTTACGAGTATCCTAAGCCACCGAATCCACTCACCCTGCCACCAAAGATCCCAACCACCGCCGCGCCCGAGTATCTGCCACCGGAGGAAACGACCGGATACTCCTACCCCAGGCCAGCCATACCGTTCAACTTCTAGCCTACCGGACCGGAACCCTATAGTATCCCTTCTTGAGAACCCCATTTCCCTCTTCTGCTCCATTCCCAATCCTTTTTATTTGTAGTGTGTTGCGTGTATGTGTTTCGTATGTGCTGTGTACATTGGTAACGGTTCGTCTGTTTTTTTTTTTGTGTGTGTTTAATGTGTGCTGCCCGCCGAACGGCGATCTGTCAGTTTTAGTTTTAGCGTAAGACGTAGCTAGTAGAATATCGTCGTGTTCTGTCCTTCCGAAACTGCCCTCTGAATTGTCTGGTTGAAAAGTAGAGAAACTAACGCTCACCGGCATGCAAAATACTCAAGGCACGACGAATAATTTAGTCAAAGCGCAAGATTACCACGTACGTAGGAGCGAGAGAGCCCAGTAGAATATGTTTTCTCTATCAAGTTTGTTTTTCTTCTCTCCGGTAGTTTGTTTTCTCCAAAACTTTGGAACAGCTTTTGGAGCATGTTTGTGTTCGAGTTCGTGCAGAAAATTCGTTCCAGAGAATGGGGTAGTACGCCATTGTGGTATCAACACACCACACGGGCAAGAGTGTGAATATTTTCGAAAGAAAAATGTTCAAATACATTAAGGAAATCATTGAAAGATCAGTTTTCATGTTTGGTGTGCGTGTTTTTTTTGTGCATATTTAACTGTGGCGTTATCTATATGTTGTTTCCGTTTCTGTCACGTGGTATTGTTGGTTATGTCTAAAAATGTGTGCTTATTGATTTGTTTAATGATGTTCCCTATTTTTCTGAGATATGTTGTAGTAAGTGTATAGCAATTAAAAAAAAACTTTGCTCTTCAAACTGGCACACACTGTATGTTTCGTCCACACGCAACTTTCCGCCCCACTCCTTTCATCAAGAAGTAGCACACTAGGCTTTGTTTGGTCAGTTTGTTTATCTACTTGCAGAAACTCGAGCGATCGCGGTTACGTAACATTGGGACGACGCAGGCAGGACGATCGGCCGGGCGATATACATTAATATTCTACCATCGTCCACCGCCCCATTGACCCCTCCATCGGTTGTGTCTGCTACGTCTTGAGCTTCTCGAACGAAAGCGCAAGTAAGCAACGTGCGTACCTGCGAACTGATGAGAATTCACCCTCGATCCCGGCACAAACGTGAACGTACGACGAAAGCAAAAGGAGCCCAAACGGTTGCTTCATCGGCCGTATCATCCGGAGTTAAATTTTATTGCTTGTAAAAGACGAGCCAAACCTGATGTCACCTCCTACGGAGTTCCGAAAATGTCTTTTTTCGATGGATAGAAAACGAAAACAAAAATCTGGAAACAAAAGTAAATCTTTGTGGCTAGCTATTTCCCGGGAGGGAGCTAGCTAAACAAACAGCCTACGCACGAACCAACGCCGCGGAATACTTAGCACTGTGCTGCCAACATCTTCCGAGCTCGTTTGCTTTGGTTTGTTGGAAGATGCAGCCAGGTGTGTTGCCGGTAATTATTCGCTTCACGGTCCTGTACAACGAGGCTCGCGGACACGTTCACGTGCGGGCACAGACGATTACAAAAGCGCGATAAGGAAAAGGCCCCCCTTTCCCTGTGGCGACCGGAAGACGACGGGATGATTCTCTTCCGTTTCGACCAACGCACTGAAGATGGAAAGCGTAGCCATTGCATAGCAACCGCCACACTGCCTGGCGTCATGTGTGAGAAAATTGTGATGGAAACGAATCTAAGCAACCACCTGAAGTTAATGACGGTTAACGCCAACGTGTGTCTCGTTGGCCATATACCTCCAGAGGACAAACGCACCGATGACGCTGCGCTCTGGCACAAAAGCGGCACACAGGAGCACTCGCCAGTTTCGCGGCAGGAAAAGTGTTTATTTTGTCCCCCTTCCAACGCGTAGTTCGGCATGCAAGGGTGCGTTTGAAGATTGCGACCGCCATCGAGCGCGCGCGCGCCCGACAAGTAAGTCACGCGGCCATATCGACAGGCGCGAGGTGAATTAAATCTCCGCCTGCACAGGTATAGCTATTGTTTTGCATGCTGCGAGGTATGTGGCCCGATTCGTGGCTACGGTGGTGACAGTTTTGCGGTGACAGTGAACACGGCCGGTTTTCGAGTGGTGTAGTGTCGCAGCCTGCTAAGAAGAGTGAAGGTGAAATTTGAGCCCTATTCGAGGATGGAGTGTTTGCACTGAAAGAGTCTGTACGGTGGTTGTGCCGGGAGTGATGTGATACCGACCACATTGAATCGCTCGTGAAGGATCGTTCCGTATTGTGGGAAGTGTGGTAATGGACGAAAGGATACATTGGTGAAGAAACTGCCTGTCAGGTATAATGTTCAACGACAGAAAGCTCACCGGAAACGGGCACGGATTCGTGAAGGCGTACAGCAACAACTGGCTGTCGCAGCTGGGTGCGGTCTACAAGTGAGTTTGTTTGGTGTATGCAGCGCACGTGGAAGGAGGGTTGCAAACCGTGCTCGGGATTCCGATGTGAACGCAGTCGTAGTCGTAGTTATTGGACTGTAATGGTGCCGCCTACAATATGATACGACTAACACGAACATCAAGATCTTGAGATTGCTATATGTAGATATCAGAACTCACATTGTTTCAGACAGTGACAGAAGCGTATTTAAGTTGTGAAGATTTGAACGATAGCTATTACGTTATCGTATTAATATTGATGAGTTCATTTGTAGAAATCGAACAGTAATCCTAGGTATAGTGTTCCCAAGATGTCTACCAAAGTAGGCAGAGAGTATTTCGAATGGAATGAAGTGTCTATAATAAGCATCACAGAAGCACTTAGCAATATCAGGATGTTTGTGCCAGCGAAACATTAAAAGAACAACACTGTTGCGATCTGTGCCAAAATCTGAATCGTTCCCTCCTAGCAACCAAATCAGAAACCTACTATGAATCTGCAATGTTTTAGTATTTTTCACTTATGTAATGCTTCTTTGAATACTTGCGATGGTAGGATGAGTTTAGTCTCAAGTCGCTTTTTTCTGGATATCTACAGATTCTATACTAAGTTTAATCCCAAAATACATAGTAGGTTGGAATAGTATAGCCAGAAGCCTTCTAGACCTATTTCAGGTTATTGTTCTAATGAAGATGGCAGGTTTGACCTCGTCGGTGTCATCGAAGTGGAAGAAAAAGAGTATAACTCCATTTTTCTGATCTGGTGAAATCTCGGTATTGACTTTTACCGGAGACTTTCACTTTGGTTAGTAATGGTTTTCATGTTTATTAATACTGTTTCTATATCTTGCTCTGTTTATTATTGAGCTTTCCATATGTTTAGTTCTTCTTTCTGTGACATTCTCTTTCTGTTTGACTGTGAACTCTCTACATTTCGCATTGTATAACTTTCGTTAAATGTATCTTTCTTTCATTTTCAATCTGCTTTCCTATAGATTGCTTATCGTTCTATCGTACTTACGATCACTTTTACATCGAAAAGCTCTATTAATGTCGAGTAATGGTGTAACCAGCCTACGGTTGAGTGATTTTCGAAAGCTACTCATTAAGCCCCGGGCTCATGTTTGGCCTTCATGTGCAATGAGCAGATAGGAAACAACTTCCTCCTTATCCATTAACGAGCGCAGAGTAGTGGAATCATTCACTTGCTGTAAAAAGAACATCCTCTCTCTCTTTCTTTTCAATCTCCTGCAGATATGAATCACCAAAGGATGTGCTGCGGAAACCGAACCATCAGCACCGCAAGATCGCACTCTACAGCATCCTAGCGATGGCGTTCGTGGCCTTCTTCACGCTGTTCATGATCGTCCACGAGGCGGACCGGAAGACGCGCCAGATCCTGATCGAGTCGAGCTTCGCCAACGAGACTGCGATCGAACCGAGCGCCGGCGGGTACAACACCGTCCTCACGACACCGCTCTCGGCGGGCGTGTCATGTGTGAGAAAATTGTGATGGAAACGAATCTAAGCAACCACCTGAAGTTAATGACGGTTAACGCCAACGTGTGTCTCGTTGGCCATATACCTCCAGAGGACAAACGCACCGATGACGCTGCGCCCTGTCACAAAAGCGGCACACAGGAGCACTCGCCAGTTTCGCGGCAGGAAAAGTGTTTATTTTGTCCCCCTTCCAACGCGTAGTTCGGCATGCAAGGGTGCGTTTGAAGATTGCGACCGCCATCGAGCGCGCGCGCGCCCGACAAGTAAGTCACGCGGCCATATCGACAGGCGCGAGGTGAATTAAATCTCCGCCTGCACAGGTATAGCTATTGTTTTGCATGCTGCGAGGTATGTGGCCCGATTCGTGGCTACGGTGGTGACAGTTTTGCGGTGACAGTGAACACGGCCGGTTTTCGAGTGGTGTAGTGTCGCAGCCTGCTAAGAAGAGTGAAGGTGAAATTTGAGCCCTATTCGAGGATGGAGTGTTTGCACTGAAAGAGTCTGTACGGTGGTTGTGCCGGGAGTGATGTGATACCGACCATATTGAATCGCTCGTGAAGGATCGTTCCGTACTGTGGGAAGTGTGGTAATGGACGAAAGGATACATTGGTGAAGAAACTGCCTGTCAGGTATAATGTTCAACGACAGAAAGCTCACCGGCAACGGGCACGGATTCGTGAAGGCGTACAGCAACAACTGGCTGTCGCAGCTGGGTGCGGTCTACAAGTGAGTTTGTTTGGTGTATGCAGCGCACGTGGAAGGAGGGTTGCAAACCGTGCTCGGGATTCCGATGTGAACGCAGTCGTAGTCGTAGTTATTGGACTGTAATGGTGCCGCCTACAATATGATACGACTAACACGAACATCAAGATCTTGAGATTGCTATATGTAGATATCAGAACTCACATTGTTTCAGACAGTGACAGAAGCGTATTTAAGTTGTGAAGATTTGAACGATAGCTATTACGTTATCGTATTAATATTGATGAGTTCATTTGTAGAAATCGAACAGTAATCCTAGGTATAGTGTTCCCAAGATGTCTACCAAAGTAGGCAGAGAGTATTTCGAATGGAATGAAGTGTCTATAATAAGCATCACAGAAGCACTTAGCAATATCAGGATGTTTGTGCCAGCGAAACATTAAAAGAACAACACTGTTGCGATCTGTGCCAAAATCTGAATCGTTCCCTCCTAGCAACCAAATCAGAAACCTACTATGAATCTGCAATGTTTTAGTATTTTTCACTTATGTAATGCTTCTTTGAATACTTGCGATGGTAGGATGAGTTTAGTCTCAAGTCGCTTTTTTCTGGATATCTACAGATTCTATACTAAGTTTAATCCCAAAATACATAGTAGGTTGGAATAGTATAGCCAGAAGCCTTCTAGACCTATTTCAGGTTATTGTTCTAATGAAGATGGCAGGTTTGACCTCGTCGGTGTCATCGAAGTGGAAGAAAAAGAGTATAACTCCATTTTTCTGATCTGGTGAAATCTCGGTATTGACTTTTACCAGAGACTTTCACTTTTTACCAGAGACTTTCAATAATGGTTTTCATGTTTATTAATACTGTTTCTATATCTTGCTCTGTTTATTATTGAGCTTTCCATATGTTTAGTTCTTCTTTCTGTGACATTCTCTTTCTGTTTGACTGTGAACTCTCTACATTTCGCATTGTATAACTTTCGTTAAATGTATCTTTCTTTCATTTTCAATCTGCTTTCCTATAGATTGCTTATCGTTCTATCGTACTTACGATCACTTTTACATCGAAAAGCTCTATTAATGTCGAGTAATGGTGTAACCAGCCTACGGTTGAGTGATTTTCGAAAGCTACTCATTAAGCCCCGGGCTCATGTTTGGCCTTCATGTGCAATGAGCAGATAGGAAACAACTTCCTCCTTATCCATTAACGAGCGCAGAGTAGTGGAATCATTCACTTGCTTTAAAAAGAACATCCTCTCTCTCTCTCTTTCTCTTCAATCACCCGCAGATATGAATCACCAAAGGATGTGCTGCGGAAACCGAACCACCAGCACCGCAAGATCGCACTCTACAGCATCCTGGCGATGGCGTTCGTGGCCTTCTTCACGCTGTTCATGATCGTCCACGAGGCGGACCGGAAGACGCGCCAGATCCTGATCGAGTCGAGCTTCGCCAACGAGACTGCGATCGAACCGAGCGCCGGCGGGTACAACACCGTCCTCACGACACCGCTCTCGGCGGGCGTGTTGCCGATGGTGAACGGCAGCACCCGGGAGGACGAAACCTCCATGAAGCGAACCCGCCGGCTCCGGTTCCACGGTGGTGAAGAGGGCGAGCACGTTGGCCGGGATCGTTTGATACTGCTGCCGGCGCGTTTCCTGAAGCCCCCTTTGCCACGGGCACCCGAGTGGAGTTCGTGGGAGGCATCGGGCAAGCCGGACCGGGCAGCCGGCGAGATGCCCCGCGAAGAAGCCGTCCGGCGTCGAGATACGGTCGTCGCCGTTGAGCCGAAACCGTTTCAGGTGGCCGTCAGTGGGCTCGTGCCGCGGTGCCGGTGTGAGTGCATTTTAGTTACGTTCGTATAGGGCGGCACCTGCTGTGAAGACGGCACGTGCCAAGTAGGCTGGGATCGTGTGCATTAGCTAGGCAGGGAAGGTACGCGTGCTCTGTGTGACTCAAAGCCTAAGGAGCATGGAAGCATTGCAAACCGTAGTATAATGTAAAGAAACGCGAGTAAGAAGACGTTGAGGAATTCTTCTAACGTAACCTCTTTCACGGCGGCTAGCGGAATCGATCGATGGTGACATCTCCGTTGTTGGAATTGTTAATAAAAGCAGATGTGCTGCTAGCGTTTCGTGAGAGGAATCTATACCTAGTAGATGGTATTGTTGCGGCATGTGAGATATTTAAGCAATAAAACGTACGAATAAAATGGATATCACAACGCTCTTGCTCACTCTCGTAGTACCTTTCGATCTTGAACTGAAAAAACGAGTATTTACACCTCGCTCTTCGATTCTTCTGAAGAAAGAAAACGTTCCACGTTCATGCACGATCGGTTTCGTTTTCAGTGGCGAGCGACCAAGCTCATCATCCTCATCAGGTCATCTGAGGCGGAAGGTATCTTTTAAGCATCCGCACATCTAGTACTAAATAACGTAGGAGAGCGTTTCGCGAGAGGATCTTAAACACTAACGGACAAATCTGGTGTCAATTGACACTTTTGCAACTTTGAGCTTCGATAACTCGAAAACGGTTAGAGATATTGACAAACGGTTTTCACGTTTCCTGAAGCCCCCTTTGCCACGGGCACCCGAGTGGAGTTCGTGGGAGGCATCGGGCAAGCCGGACCGGGCAGCCGGCAAGATGCCCCGCGAAGAAGCCGTCCGGCGTCGAGATACGGTCGTCGCCGTTGAGCCGAAACCGTTTCAGGTGGCCGTCAGTGGGCTCGTGCCGGTTGGCTTTCAGCAGCCGCGCGTGAATCGCACCGCGAAAGCGCTCGTGCACGATTGGACACCCTCGAACGTGCAGGACATCGTGCGGCAGCTGACGCTGGCGAAGCGGA
>KZ069380.1:62-11370 GCA_002091845.1 Anopheles cracens
CACAAAGAAACTTGTGCCCTAAGGGGAAGACGGTTGTGCTAAAGACAGTGCAAGCCGTCTTGCGGTCGTTTGAAATATACGTGTATTCAACGTCGGATGGTGAGCTGTTAGCAGCTCACTCATCATCAACTGCACCTCCCACGCACGGGGGAAGCACGTGGTAACTCAATTTTCACTTTCACGAAGGTGTTACGCTGCTGGCAGGTTTGTTTAGCTGAAGGAGACCGACCACCTCCACACCACGATTTAAAAGGGCGACTTAATAGCACACACCTGCTGCGGCGCACATTATTGTTCCCTGGACGCCCCTGGTGCTGTCAATTTTCTTTCAGAGCAAACTCTGACACGAAACTCTTGTTCCTTACGACGACCCAAAGATAACGAAACCACAGAAACGTACGTGCACCTTTCGGGCCGGGTAGACTGTGCGTTGGAAGAGAAGATAAGCTGAAAACTTTCCGCAAAGACATCGACACCGGCACCGTCGCTAAACGTTTCGATGGGGACAGAGTAGCGCCACACGCACCCCCAACTACGCTGACGGCGTTGACAGTTTTTCATCCCGCCGCTGTCCACTCCACCCACTGGTTCGACCGTGACCCCGTTAGGGTTGGTGCAGCGCCGCGCACACCATGCGTTTGATGTTATTTAATGTCAGTCTTTCCCAGGAGAGAGATAGAGAGAGGGTGATAGAACGATGATGTCATTTCAACGTCGACACCACCAACGTCAGGATGGTTGGAGAGGGGTATGCGTGTGTGTAGTATGGGTTAGGTGAACCAGCGGTAGGGATATGGTCAGGAAAGGGGTATCCATCTAGACGCAGAACCAGCTGTTTTTCGTTGGTCTGTGGTGTGAAGGAAAGAGTAACGAGTAAGAGTAATGACCATCCAAGGATGGGAGAGGTATGTTGTAAGGGCTTTTCGGCGGTAGTGGAGTTGTGCGACGTGTGCATCGTGTACTGGCAGGACTAGGTGTGCGCACAGTTCGAGATGCGCTTGTAATAAATTCTTAATATTTTTAGCTTCGGTCGAAGTTTTGCTTCTACTGCAGGGGTTTTCTTTTCTTCTCGTCTGAAAACGTTACCGGCTACCACAGTGTAAGGGCGAGATTCGACCGTGAAACTATGCAAACGCTCTATGCTGATCGCTACTTCGACTTATATGCAGCAACCCGAACGCCCCAGAACACGGTGCCGTCTTTTCGTGACCTCAGCAACAAATGTAGCGTTGATGAAGGTTAGGGTTAGATGCGTATGAAATTATAGTACGCACATATGGGTAGGTTGGTACTGCAGGACCTTGTGGGTGTCAATGAAAACATGTTTCAATGTGCGACAGTACACGTGATAGTCAATTCCGTCATGATTGTCGAATAGACAGGATGTCTGACTACAGGCAGTTATAAGCTTGTGGTGTCACCACCAATTTATAGCTTTTTGCCACATTCATCTACATACCTTGGTTTTATATGTACAGAAGTATCTGCCACATAGGATGGTCGTAAATCAAATATGTCCATTTCATGCGCGTGTGTCAGGATCTCGTTTTGACTATTTTTGTTTGTGGAGCCATTGTAGATTAAAGCTATAGAAATTTATTCTAAACAGCTAACATTTTTCTAGCAATATCAGTACTATTTTTATTTATTGATTACTATGACGGTCTTAGTGGCCGTATTGTCCCAATATCAGCACTATTAAGCGAAAAACAATATCTTCTTTTGTGTTTTGTGTTTTTCGTTTTTGAAGTCTTCTTTTGTGATACGAAGTAATGTAAAGGAATCTTGGCATTAGCCAAAATATTCACGTACTGCAGTAAAGACCCTTCCCCTATGCCTCATGTACTCCCCATTGTATGTGCGCTTTTTGGAAGTATTTACTCCTTTCGGCTCGTGCGAAGAAAACTTTTGTGTAAATCATGGCTCACACGCCGCGGATTGCTGCCTAATGTGTAAGGCCCTGAATGTGAGTTCAGGCATGCTTACCAATTTATTGTTATTTTTGCTTTCCTCGTGAGGAAAAACGTGTAATCGATTGTAGAAGGAGGATTCCCTTAACCATCTCTCACTCTGCCTTCCTCTCTACTGGTGCTAGAACTCATGCAATCGATATTAGCACCATTCCGATGAAGGTGTAGAAAACATTTTCACCGTTCCACAAAACGCCAGACTGTTCAGGCCATTAAAACGAAGGGTGAAATTTCTGCATTCGTTGGTAGAAGTTTTTGCAGTATTGTAGTTAAAAATCAACTTCAGGATATGCCTGTTCTTCACAAACACACATAACGCAACGTGCACGCCGAACAAAACTCTCGTTTGTCCGTAGTTGCCAGTACAAAGACGCATAATGGTGTGTGTTGTGTACATGCGGTGGTGAGTTGCACATTCAAAACGCTCTGGAAAACTATTTTACCGGAGTTGGTAAAACTTTTCCTTCCTCAGTTCGCACTGCCTTCCCTACTTGCTCTTTTAAACGCAGGTGGTGCATGTGTGCTTCATTCTTCTGGAAAGAAGGACATCTCTCGGGTGAAAGAGGAGGAATGGGAAAAAATGTCCATGTGCGATTGTTGCGGTGATGATGCCATGGCGCGGTATCGATTTGTGCGCGCGAGAGCAGCCCACTGCTGCGAGTAAGTAGCACTTTCCATTCAGCTCTCGATCACAAGTGCCCCCGGATATACCTTTACTCAGCTTCACCACCACGGTCTCCGGACACACACACTGATGGCTGCAATATCATCGACCCACTCCGCGGAACCGAAACTGGAGTGGAATCCTTCGTTCTTCCTCGCTGCGCAGCGGAGCAGCGAATGCGAAGCATTTAGCGGCTGTTTTAATGTCGAGATATCGCTTCTTCGGGTTCTCACTGTTGATTTTATTCCTTTTTAGCACGCGCATCTTCCATATTTCGAGTAGCCGTTGGTGCGTTCTGGTAGCGTACACTTGATTTATGTCAAGTGCAAAAAAGCAAAGAAATGAAATAATCTCTTTTTTACCATTGTTCCATCACCTCCACCCGTGGTGGCCTATTGTAGTTAAGAACGGTGCGGTGCTAGCTTGGTTAGCTTCCTCAGGCGAATGTCCTTTTGATTTCCGAGCTTATGGTTTGCGTTCTCGGCGGGAATATTATCCTACCGAGTGCCATTTCTCCATTCCATCATGCGGCGAACGGAACTAGGGCACACAGCTGGGATGGGCCCTGGGCCGAAGCGGGCGGATATAATACACACGACGTAAGGAAAGAATAATGCTTTGCCTGTTTTGCCCTTCTTCGGTTGCTTCATAAAAATTGGCATAACAACCACTTGATTCGATGGGGATGTCGGGCCGTTCAGGACAACAGTGGTTCAGGATTAGACGAAGTTATGTGTGCGTGCATGTGGTGTGGAATTTGTTTGATTTTGGTTCGTCGCTCGTGCCATTATTTATTCATTTCTTCCCATTCGGAGATGGTATAGATGAAAGACGCGGTGCGGAAGAAATGGTGGTCTTATAAGAAGTATGTCTTCCGCATTAAGCTTGGAGTTTCATATACCGATCAAACTGTTTTTTATGACACCGTAGCTATTTTACTGCTGCGAACGACGCTCGCTCGATAGTGGTCGATTTTGTTTTTTGAAAGTTCGTAATGCGCAAGATTCAGAGGGATAAGTATACATAAAAACGCGTAACGTACGAAATCTGATGTGTTGGTTTGTTTCGTTAATAGAATGAGATAACATTAAGGAAACAAAAGGGACATGCTGGTCCTTCGAACTGGAGATGTATTAATTGTTTACCTAATTCGATTGCTAAGAGAAAATATAATGTATTCTTATCCATTCAAAACTTAAACGAGATAGAACATAGTTGGGAGTTATTCTGTCCAGGATTTGGGAAGGTCATTAGGGGATGTATGCCTAGGTAATTATCCGAAAAATATAGTAGGCACAAACAACACAAATACAAGGGATAGTATCAAAGATATCTGGAGGAGGATATCTGGGATTTGCTTGAATCTGTTTTAACCATGAAAAAGAGTAGATTGTATTTGCTCCAATTTTTTACAGACCTGTGCCTCCGTTTTGTAGCAGGTTCTGTAGCCATAATTTCGATGGTAGCCATAACCGTGGTAAATGGGCCTTGAAGATGACACTCGGCTGAAAACATCTATCCAATATATAAATGGTTGTTAGTCCTGTTTGGTTTTGTGAAGTCCTAGGATGTTCGCTCATCATACGCTTTTGGTGTTACATCTACGCGCGTTCAATTCTGTGTGACATTTTTTTTTTCTTTCGTCCTAAGTTGTTGTCCTAAAACCTTTCGGGGTGGTACAACGGCAAATCCCATGGGTCACGTGTTTTGAGGTTTTCCTTGCGAATTTCTAGTTTGCGCTCAACGGAAAACGGATGCGGTATGTGTGGACACCACCAGACTTGCGTTGTGTGTAGCACGACAGCTGAGATCCACTTATGTCCGGAGTGGGATCAAACTCAAACGATTCCATAATGATGCGATGTTAGGAATGTATCCTTTGAACGCTGTGAAATTCCCCACACAAGGGTAACGTGGATTGTTGAATCTTTTTTCCCTACGTTCTGTCCTTCGCAACAGGAGGGAGGGATTATAAGCAGGTGTGAAATGCTCCAAGATACGATGTACGCGACCAAGTGGAATAATTGTGAAGACGATTCGTGTCGTTTGCGCTTGAGTGTTTGTGGGTTACGAATGGGTGTGTTGTTACAAGTGTAAGCTCATAATTGTAACGATCATCGTTACACGAGTTGTTCTGGAAAAATAGGCTTTCACAATTGCTGGAAGAATGGCTCTGGAAGGGGACTCGAAAAAGGGGTAAATGACTCAAAGTTGTTAAAAAAATTATCAATGCACCGAACTATTAAACCATCCACTATTAAATCAACCAAGTATGTTTTCTTGTTATGTGTTTTTTAAAACATATTTGATTGAGTTTACTTTATTCAGTTCTGTATACTAATGGCAAATGATGGCATTGCAATGAAACCTCAGTAGAAATCTACTACTATCAGAATGGTGTCGAATATTCATTTTCAGTTATCTCTTCGAAACAAAAAAAAAGTCCGAATGTGGCAAACAGATCTCCCCAGCAACTGCATAACTACCTGGAAAATAATGGGTCTTTGAATAGTTTGGCTCGTAACTTCCTGTTTTGTGATTTGCACTAGTCTGTCAAAATGGCAAATGTTATGTCTTCGGCAGCGAACAGCAATATTCGATAGGGGTTGCTTTCCCTTTGGTTGGAAAGGCGTTTCATTGAAAGAATCATTGTTATCGTGTTTCGTTTGAAGAATTGCGCGCTCATTTTTATCAGGCGCTTGAAATCCAAAGCCTCTATCACAACAACAACAACAACAACAAAAGTAGCGCAAATCCATTTGCTAAAATTCAAGCAAGAGGTACAGTTCTCATCGGGTTTGGCAGGTGGTATTTATCGCGTGCTTCTTACCCCCATTTGTAAGAAATCTTCCCATCGGAGGAGTGTTACCTTACCATTCTCACGTCGGGGACGGTTGTAGGTGTTGCGAGGAATGAGTTCAGTGGAGAGTTTTATTGGGGGAAATTAAGTTTGGCCTAGTTAGCCTATGCTACACAATCCTTTCTTTATGGAGGGTGCGGAGAGAAAGGAATGTCGTGTGTTTTAGGTTAGGTCGCGCTTCAGCGTAAGGTGGATCATATCATTTCCAAACGTAGCTTCGCTTTCTGTTCGATAAAAAACGGAAACGGGTAAGGTGTAGTGTATTATCTAACTGGAGCAGAGGCTAGGTTTCTATTTTTACGTCAAAACGTATTACGTTTACGAAACCTACAAAATGTTAGATCATAATCGATGTTTGTCTATCAAGGGTATGGTCAGCTTTTCTAATTACATCTCATTGCCAGTGTAGCGACTGACCCAGTAATACGCACTGATGGTGGTTAGGTTGGTCATTTTCGTACATCATTTTGTATCGTTTTGTTGCGTTTTTCTTTACGTCGGTGATCGATTCATCGACATTGGTGGTCCCGCAGTTAGAGCGCCAGACTGTAAAGATGGCGTTACGATTTGTTTCGCGCAACGGATGGCTTGAGTTGCTCGTTCTCATCGTGTGCCCTTTTGCGGTGCTCGGTAGGTGATTTGTGTAAGGTTTAAAAATTTCCGTTTATTGGTACTAATCAACTAACACCAACACCGGGCTGCGTTATTTACGCTTTGAAGTGTAGGATTCAATATTTGGCACTGTGCCAAGATTCTTGTATATGAAAGAAATTTAGATGTAAGTTTAGCTGCACCCCGATCGCTTAATGTGTTTTGAGATATTTGTTTTCGGTTTCCATAAGGATATATTCATCCATTTATAAATTTTTGTTGTAGTACTTTTTCCTAGTCTATTCCGCAGAATAGATGCTAGTCTATTCCGCGATGTGTGTCATTTCGCATTTTGAATGATTTTTTAAAATTTTCAATAATTGTTATTTATGCATTTCAAATGCATATTTTAACAACGTTTTGTGAATGTGTGCGAAAAGAATCGTCAGTACTTGTTGTTGAAAGTGAAATTATCTCTCTAAAGTCAAGTAGATGCCGTCGGAGAGGATAGCAGTACCAACCATAGATTATCCTTTGATGTCTGGGCATTGTCGCTCGCATTTCAACTGGGTATGTGTGTGTCGGTTTGATGGTGGGTGGTCTACCAGCAAGTTTATACCAGAAAGGATCTGGAAGGGATATGGAGGGGGGAGAATATGTGCTTCGACACGACCTTTAGCTCCGCGTGCTGTGAACTATTGATAGAGCACAGTGGCATAATAGTGGCCCAGATTTTCCGAGTTGAACTCTCGGTCTCCACAGAACCCTTTGATGTGTTCTGAGAGGTGGTCGTCTCTATGTGATCCAGTGGGCAACAACTCATAATGAAAGCGGAAAAGGCTGGTTTTTGTGACCTATTAAGAAGCGAGTCGTCCGCACATGGTGCACGAAAACGATTCTGGCCGTCGTGTACACTACGGGGTGTTGTGTGTGTACATGCGTGTTGATAGTGGTAGAGAGAGGGGGTACCAAAGTAAACTAAAATGCAAATGAATCTCTATGATGTGTTTTAGGAGTGTCCACCGGGGATGGAAAATGTGTCCCAATAGCAACAAACGGCGGAGCGTATGTGTTGTCGGTCGCAGCCTTTTTTACTGAAGTTGAATTTGTGGTATACTTTACTGCACATACGTCACGCGCGGATGTGCTAAGTGGGTCGCCGCGTTTGGCGAGCTCTGCAGGAGTGTCTGAGTCATGTTTTCAGATTGTTAGTTTTCGCTCCGCATGGTACCTTTGCGGTGAAACCCTTCAAAAATATCTGATATACGCTGTATTAAATATTCATGATGAATATTATAGATCTTTTGAAAATATGAAAGTGATGTAAAGAAGCAGATAACTAATGTTCGTGGCACATTTATCTCGTTACATTCGTCTGTCCAAGGGAAGCTTCTGCATATAATATTTCAAATGGGTGGAAGAGAATGGTGTAGCTATCCAAATAGTGATAAAACTTGTTGATTTATGGTTCGGATGTTGAAGTCTGATAACATGCGTCTTGTGGAATGTGATAAAGTAATGTGATAGGATGTAAATTCACAACTTCATCGCGCACTGCAAGCTAAGATAAAAGAAGGGATTTTGATCATGCTGTGTTCGTGTGTTTTCTTTACTATTCGCCTCAGCGTGTTCCACATGTCTATCCTGCAACTATCGTAGCAAAAATGCTTGTTCGCTAGCCCCTAAGTCATTTGGTGCTTAGTTCCTGCAGTATCGAGTAGCAAATGTGACCCTGGACGTAAAGGATATCGTTGCAAATAAGGCCAAGATTTACGGATTTTCGTTACTGCTATTGAAAACGATTTTTACTTGCTACGACCTCAATAAAGAACACAAAAAGGTAGAAAAGTCGACGAGGGGCAAGATGAGAAGGTATTTGCGCCAAGTTGTGCTGTGCGCGCGATGTTCAGCCGCTACGAAAGGAAACCTCTCGAGATTGCTTTCCCCGTTGCGGAAGTTGGAATTTCCGGCAATCTTGTATTTCCGTACTACGATGGACCGTATTCTGTGTGACTGTGTGTGTTGCGATGCGATACGTGAGTATGGCGCGAGTGCCAACTGAGCCCACCATCGGCAACCGCCGCCCGGCCCATTCCCAGGGAGCAGAAACACAAGATTTTGTTTTGTTTTAAACCCTCTCCTCGATTCGCAATGTGAGAAAAGCGATTCATAAATTGATTGATTTATTGTCTCCTAATGGAATTATGCTTCTCCATCATGTCCTTGCTCCGGGTGATGTGGGTGGTGATTGTGGAGTTTTGCGGCGGTAGGTAGATGGGATAATATTTTACGGAAAAAGAAAGTTGCATTCGAGAAGCTATAGAAGCAAATCATCCGACAGTGATATAACAACATCTGTCGATCGATAGGGGATCGATGTGGGTGGGAGCAGTCCCATGGTTCAAGTCCGGAAGAGTTTCCTAGAATTCATATGCACTCCAGCGAGAAAAAGTAGATTTGAGATGATTGAGGAGGATTGAGCGCTTCCTGTTCTCCGTACCGAATGAAGATGATTGAAATATTGACGCAGCGTTAACGATTGGCGCTAAAGATAGCCAACGATAAAGCCGATTTACACCTAATTCTAAAACCTGACCAAAAACCAATCCATTTCTTACGGGCGGTGGCAGCAGAAGGGTTTCACGGCAGTAAAAGGTATAAAGAGAATATACAAGGGATGCCACGAGGGAAAGGCGAAGCTTCTCGAGGAGCGATGCTTTTAAATTTAATTCACGCCCTTTAGCGTCAGCAGCGGCCACCAGCATCCCGACAATGTCGTCGAACGACGGCACAGACTGGATACTGCTCTTCTGGCCGTCATCGTCGAGCATTTACCACCTACACCTATATGCGGTGACCCAAGCATCAATTTGCTGGAATTTTCCATTTTATCTTGTCGTGCCGGAGCTAAATTTAGTTCTCCCCTTCACCGTTGCTGCTTTTCTTAGTCGTTGTCATTTTTTTCCATCCGTCCCAAAACGTTTGCGCTAGGTATATTCCAATGAGGTACGCATTTTCACGGTATGAAGTGAGAGTGAGTTGCGCTTGTGAGCGTGTGTGCGTGCGTGCCTCGGAGAGCAAGAGAGGAAATCTTGTGGAAAATGATGACGACGACGACGAAATATGACGGTAGTGGTGGTCCGTTCATGCTATTTTTTATGTGGAAGAAATTGCAAGTAGGCCAAACATAGCTCGATACTACACCGCACACTGGAGGTTTGAGATGCGGATGCTGCTAGTAGGAAATCATCGAGGTGTGCGCTTCATCGTTCAGTCGTCGTCGTCATCATTTTCCACAAGATTTCCTCTCTTGCTCTCCGAGGCACGCACGCACACACGCTCACAAGCGCAACTCACTCTCACTTCATACCGTGAAAATGCGTACCTCATTGGAATATACCTAGCGCAAACGTTTTGGGACGGATGGAAAAAAATGACAACGACTAAGAAAAGCAGCAACGGTGAAGGGGAGAACTAAATTTAGCTCCGGCACGACAAGATAAAATGGAAAATTCCAGCAAATTGATGCTTGGGTCACCGCATATAGGTGTAGGTGGTAAATGCTCGACGATGACGGCCAGAAGAGCAGTATCCAGTCTGTGCCGTCGTTCGACGACATTGTCGGGATGCTGGTGGCCGCTGCTGACGCTAAAGGGCGTGAATTAAATTTAAAAGCATCGCTCCTCGAGAAGCTTCGCCTTTCCCTCGTGGCATCCCTTGTATATTCTCTTTATACCTTTTACTGCCGTGAAACCCTTCTGCTGCCACCGCCCGTAAGAAATGGATTGGTTTTTGGTCAGGTTTTAGAATTAGGTGTAAATCGGCTTTATCGTTGGCTATCTTTAGCGCCAATCGTTAACGCTGCGTCAATATTTCAATCATCTTCATTCGGTACGGAGAACAGGAAGCGCTCAATCCTCCTCAATCATCTCAAATCCGCAGCAGCAGCAGAAGTATCATCCGAGAGTGGAATTCGAGGTGCTACTACTTGCGTTCAGTTCATCACCGTCTAGGACAGACCGCCCTCGTTGCTAATCTTGACATTAAATGGATTTATTATTTCACTTTTCCATCGAGGTCCATACGCCCCGCTAGCCGCCTGGACCAACAAGAGGCAAACAGATAACAACGACAACGATGGCGACGTTGGTGATCACTGAAGTTGAAAGTGAAAAAAGTTAGAGCTAAAATTGAATCATATGGCAAAAGGAGCTCGTAGGCAGATAAATGAAAGATGAAATCGTATCAAAAGAGCGAACTTGAATAGAAGCGAGTTTGAACGTGAATTTCAAGTATCAGATTCATTTTTTTATAGTAGAAAACATCACACGGACACCAGATTCCACCGGCCACCTTTCGCTAATTCTCTAAACGGTTGCATCCACACAAGTGCTTAATAATACCAAAACAAGCAGTAAAATCGCACGCAACAAGTTTCACCGTCGTGTAATGAACGATGAAGCGCACACCTCGATGATTTCCTACTAGCAGCATCCGCATCTCAAACCTCCAGTGTGCGGTGTAGTATCGAGCTATGTTTGGCCTACTTGCAATTTCTTCCACATAAAAAATAGCATGAACGGACCACCACTACCGTCATATTTCGTCGTCGTCGTCATCATTTTCCACAAGATTTCCTCTCTTGCTCTCCGAGGCACGCACGCACACACGCTCACAAGCGCAACTCACTCTCACTTCATACCGTGAAAATGCGTACCTCATTGGAATATACCTAGCGCAAACGTTTTGGGACGGATGGAAAAAAAATGACAACGACTAAGAAAAGCAGCAACGGTGAAGGGGAGAACTAAATTTAGCTCCGGCACGACAAGATGAAATGGAAAATTCCAGCAAATTGATGCTTGGGTCACCGCATATAGGTGTAGGTGGTAAATGCTCGACGATGACGGCCAGAAGAGCAGTATCCAGTCTGTGCCGTCGTTCGACGACATTGTCGGGATGCTGGTGGCCGCTGCTGACGCTAAAGGGCGTGAATTAAATTTAAAAGCATCGCTCCTCGAGAAGCTTCGCCTTTCCCTCGTGGCATCCCTTGTATGTTCTCTTTATACCTTTTACTGCCGTGAAACCCTTCTGCTGCCACCGCCCGTAAGAAATGGATTGGTTTTTGGTCAGGTTTTAGAATTAGGTGTAAATCGGCTTTAATACAACTTTTCCTGACGGTGAAGAACGCGCGCGCACGCTCTTCGATACAAGACGTCTTTC
>KZ069382.1:31627-43231 GCA_002091845.1 Anopheles cracens
AGATTTTATTCATAATGCTGGCATGAATAATGTCCTGACGGCTGCTGACTCCGAGCCATCGATTCCTGGATGTGTACCGGCGCCCGACGCTCGTGTTGCGGAATCGATATCGTTTGCTGTTTTGCTCTCCTTCATCCACCGTTGGTTTTTTTTTCGCTTGCTTTTTCTCCCCACAAAACGTCGGAACTGGAAATCAATCGATGAAAGGATACACCGGATTCATCGGGATTGAAGCTTCCTCCCGCCGTTCGGAGTTCGGTCAGTTCGAACCACTGTCGGGAGCTCCGGCCGGGCATCGTCTCGTCAGCAGAAAATTTTCCACCCGTCAGTTTCCGTTCTTGATTTCGAAACGATGCCGTGAAGCGGCGAGCGGTGCGGATTTTGTTTCCTACATTCTGTCATATTCTTTTACCGTTGCCACAGGAGCACTGGACAGACGTCTTTAGTCTATATGGGCGTCCTGGGGAAGCGGCGAACGGTTGCGAATGGCTCCAGAGCACTATGTGGTACTCATACAGCTTCCAGCTTCTTGCTTGTGTCCACCGGCCGTGGCAGCAATAAACTCAATCGCAACTTTAATTTGTCCATCGCAAAATATTTGCCATCGGAAGGGCAAACATTTATCGTTTTGCTACGGTTTCGAAATTGTGAACTTTAAAATGGATTGCTAGTTAGGAGGAAACAACCTCCTTGCCAGGTGAGGCAGTATATTTGATTGGGTTCTTTTTACGGAAAGTATTGCTTTTTGCTACTGCTCCAAACTGTTTGCTATCGATTCAGCTGATTGATTTTGAATGTCAATTCTATTTGTCGATTCTATACCACATCAAAAAAGGAAAACTGGTCGAAAAATGTGTTAGTAAATAATTTGTTTCAAAAATTGCATACATTCGGGCTGATTCAGATAAAATACGCCCAAATGTATGCATTGTGTGCAACACGTACGATTTGTCGAAGCTTTATTTTCCCGCTGGGAAGAATATTATTGACAAACTAACATAAACCCTCAGTAAGTATTTAAGTTGTTAATCCAATAAATAAATGATAAAAAAAATAATTAATTGCATAAATTTAAATCATAACAAAACTTATTGTTTTCCAAGAAAACAACACGCCGCACTCGACTGATTGTACAGTGTTGCCTGGGGTTGCAGCTATTTCAAAATAATACTTGAAGTTTAAACCACTCCTGAAAAGAAGGCCAACTTGAGACGTCTAACGGTCCGGAGAAAACAACGATCACCAACATCGCAACTCATAAGACCACTTCCATCTTGCACTAACGATCTCGCGCACCGGAAGACAAAAAAACCCCTCGTCCTGTTTCGAATAGCGCAACTTGTCTTTGTTTTACTTTTCCACAACCACCGAAAGAGGCGAAGATGGTCGCTAGAAGCAGCAACAACGAGAAAAAAGGCTGTTCATTCGAAGAAAACAGCTCGAAAAACTTTATTTAACGCTTCATTGCATCCCGCTCCGCTTCCGGCAACCGCAAACCGGCCCCCTGGGCCCAAAACCCCGCCACAGCGGGGGGACAGCGAAAATCGGAATCGAAAAGCGTTCGTTTGAAAATGTCCATTGTCTGGCCGGGAGAAAGATTGACTAACGTTCGTGTGGCGTCGTACGCGGCACCATTGTTGCTTCGAGATGATTTCTTTCCCTCCTACTGCTGCATTTGCCGGTTTCTAGAACGGCGAGCGTTGCTCGTTTCGCTTGCGACTTGCGCTCTAATTGAAGTATTTAAAAACAAATAGCACACAACACCCCCCGGATGCCTCGTTTCTTCGATCGACGCTGCCGGAAAGGGTGGATGTTTGCCGAAGTGTCCTTTCCGGCCCGGCAGGATGATGAATTAAAACGGGCGAAATTGGTGAGCACAATGTGGCGCTCGCTCAAGCAGCTCGCGATGATAAGATCGTCGCGCACCGGTCATTAAAATGCATTTTAATGGACACCGCCGAGCGGACCAAGCAGAGAGCTAATTAAATACAACAGCGGCAGGCTCACCACACTGGCATGAGTCGGCTTTGACGGGCTAATGTATGCACCCGTCCGTTCGCTGCACATCGATTATGCCGTGCCCTTAAGCCGACGTCGCATTATGCACACGCCACCGGGGGCGAGCGTTTGTGTTTGTGTGTTGTTAATAACGCCGTGAAAGGTGATCGAGAAAGCCGGCCCCGCGTGACAACACGATTGATTGATTCGAGGTGCATCTTGCCCCGGACAGAACGGATCGCTGTCAGACGCACCCACCGGTAGAAGGGATGGTAGATTGCGCCTGCGAAACCCACCGAAGCATTCAACCCGTACCGTTTTCGCCATGGAAACCATCCATTCCCGTGCAATCAGTGTGCCCGGCGCAGCGCAGGCTTTGATTGAGTAAATTTAATTAAATTTTCCACTTCATTTAACGCAACTTTAAACAACTCTCCCGAGAGGAGTGCACGCTCCGGCTCCGGCTCCGGTCTGCAATCGTACGGCCTCGGGCACACATTAACTCAGGTGGCGAAAGTTCGTCGATCAAATCACTGCGCCCTGCGTGTTCCGCTCCCGGGAAACTCCCACCGATGGGAAAACGCCTCCCGTCTCCGGTAGGGGGCAGCGCAAAACAAATCCTCGTAAATAGAATCCATTCATTCAAGAGCGACGCGCAGAAAGAGATCGGCACAGCGCAATCATGTCGTCGGGTGAGTGCGTTGGCTATTTTTTTTTGCAGCTTTTCTTTCTTCCTCCCTCGACGGACCGTGCTTTAAATAATAAACGAGATTTTCAATTGAAAATATTCCGATCCGAGTGTGATGGGGGGCACGGTTAGGATCCGGATGGACTCACGGTGGAAGGGCATGATTAAGAGACTTCGGGCGCGTCCGTCATCCCGTGCGCCTCGATGATGACAGCATTTAATTTCCCAAGACGGTTCGCTTTTCCGCGCGCGCCTGCTCGGAGGAAACTTGAACCGGGCGGCAAGGAGGACCGTTTTATTGATAACTTAATGATGAAGCGAGGAGTAAGTTGCTACTGGCACGGGAGTTCCTCGGTTTCCGAGGAAGAGGAACACACACACAGCGCGCTGGAAAGCTACGAGATTTTTCTGCTGTTGCGCTGTCTGCTCGCCCTGGTGGCCTTGCTGCGCGCGTGTTCTCGCGTGTCCCCTCCGGTGGTTGGGCATGTTTTTGACTTCAAAGAACCAGCACGAATGCGCCAATGCGAACTAAATTAATCCCCGTGGGGGCGCACGGCTGAAAGTTGGTAAGGCAAAGCAGGCCTGACAGTAATCAGGCACGGTTTTGTCTGTGGCTGTGGAACTTGCGAGACGCAATCGGACAAGGCACGGTGGGTTAAAGGTTGGAACACGTACGAATGGCCGGGGTAGAAAAGAGCAACATTGTTTGGGATTTGTTTTTTCGCCTCTTTTTTATATTGGTTAATCAAGGGAGAAATGCAGAGGTTGAATTAATCCGGCTCGAAGGACCAACTTTCAGTAACTAGCAGTTATTAGCGCTGAATGTTGGGATTATTGACGAATCAGCGGGTAGTAAGTACTATGATTATTTCAAAATTCATTTAACAGATTTTGATCCTTCAGGGTAAACATTTTTTTGCATTTTTTTTGCATTTAATATGTAAATTTTGATTTGCAAAAATATGTACTCTGTATTGAGTTTTCGAATTAAAGGCATACATTTTGCAAACTCGGAGTTTTCAAATATACTTTCATAGCTAACTACAATAGCTCAAACCTGTTCCTGAGCTTGAGTGTAGTGCAATATGAATACATTCGGATCTAACGCTCCGAATCTTAAGATTTTGGCAAAACTTGCAAATATTCTGTCGTTGAAAAACGCAGAAATAACGCAAATATCATATCTTCAAAGAGATGAAAATTTGGTTGGTCCTGCGAAAAAAGAATGTAATTCTCACTCAAAATTGCTTGAAAATTCAGAGCTAATGCACACAGAGCATTATACAAAGCCTTAAATTGTAGCCAAAGAGGTGCATTCTAAAGGAACAGTTCATTTTTTACTATATTTGTTGAAAGTTCACTGATTCTATTTGCTCGGCATTTCCATCGAACCATTAGCCTATCATGAAAGGAGAAAATAATTATTGCGCTTCACCTCAACACTTGCACTAATCGTAAGAAATGGGTTCGAACCCCGAAAGTGAAATCGGTGCGAACACGGCTCGCCGCTCAGCACACGGTCATTCGGTACAATTACCGCTCCGGACAACAATGAATATCAACTCCGGGCCCGAGAGTGTAAAGTTTCGAGAAACGCTTTCCCGCTTGCGCCAAACTTTTGCGAGCAATAAAATATCCAATCTAAGTTCCGATAGGAACGTATATCCATTTTCATTGCACGCAACCAGCCCGACACGCACACCCTCACAAGAAAGATTCCGGTTGTGATTTTCAGTGTGTCCTTTGCCAGTTTTTTTTTTCTTTTGGAGAGCAAAACTTCGTCGGTGCAAGAATCCGTTCCGGTCGTGGCCGTAAAATTGCAATCATTATCATTCCACCGGGCGCATCCCAAATCAGTGGAGTGGCTGTGGGGGTCGTGTGTAAAGTGTGTGTTTGTGTGGGAGAGGAAAACGAACGAGTTCAAAGCAGTTTTCACGGTGTGCTCAAACCCACCCAGTGCGAGGCCAAAAACAAATGCAACCATTACGCGGTGGTGAAAGTTTTATTCCCTTCCGGCCGAATGCCGAATGCCCAACGCACGAAACGAGAGCACACAAAGGGGAAGGGGAATTCCGGTTCCAGAAGAATCCGGATTCTGCTTGTTGGATCCGGGTTTTTGCTCGGAGCAAAGTTCGGATGGGAGCTCTCGCACGGGAAACACATGCACGGGTAGCGGGAAGCGCCTGCTTTGATGGATCATTGTTTTGGAACAAACTGTTTGTTGCCAACGGTTGGACGAGAGAGAGAGAACGAGATGGGGCGACTGTGGGAAGCAATGCTCGGTGTTTGTAAATTAATTTCTTGCAAATCGGTGTTTGCGAGATAAATGAAACAGCTTCCTAATGGTGCGTGATGGTCTCCGGAACTCGAGTGTGTTCAACTGAGCGGTAAATGCAATGCGCTTCGGACTGACTGCAGTCACAATGGACACTCAGTGTATAGACTTTTGAGCAAAAAAACGAAACTCCTAAAGAAAATTTAAAGTCTAAAATGGAGCGAAATAAAGTTTGAAGAAACACACCTGACACACTCGTTAGATTAGAAGATGATCCGGCTCGAATGTGACTAGAGTATTAAGACATCATTCCAAACCTGTCCTGTAATTGAAATTGCATGAACAAGTTAAGCTCAGTAGTTTTCTGAAGATCTGAAACTACAACTTTAAAACTAGCTTAATGTCTAAAGACGTTTATACTTCAATCTTTTCACTGTCGACTTAAGCATATCTTCAATATGTCAAAAAGATTATGCTTGTTTGGTTTATTTCGTTACAAAATATGAGTAACTTAAAGATTAAAGTAAACCCAAATCTTGGGACTAGAAGCTTCCATATGCAAAAGCAGAAGCGCATTTATTAGAGAGATGATCCGACTCGAAGGACCAACATTTTAAGCTATCGTTGAAAACACGTGTCGATTTATCGATCTTTAACAATTTTCATTAAACTCTTCAACATTTTTTTCCAAATACTTGAGTAAATAAGCGTTTTGGGATAATGCACAAGTTTAGATGTTCAAAGCAATTATGTTTCCAAGCCTTTTAGATCGCTTACAAAAGCGCATGATGAGTACATGAGACCTTCAGGCGTCATCCGAGCGGGTTCTTTTGGAATGGTCCAACAAATTATCACATCCTCCCAGCCAGCCAGCCAGCCACAGCAAAACTCCCGAAATCCCTTTAACTAACCACACATAACGATCTTTAGCTCCGGTAAACTTTGACTCCCACGAAGCTCCAGCACCACCCCGGCGCAGCCCATTGTGTCGAAGGAAACTTTACGAGCTCCAACACAGACAACACGACCGCCGTGCTCCTCGGTGAGTTGGAGCCTCGCGTCTCGCGTGCGGCACCCAGCCGCCAATAAAATCAGCAGTTTTATATCCCACATTTTAAGGTTCATTTACATTTTATACAACACTCTCCCGCGCGCGCGCGCGCTCGCCTCGACAAGAATGCACGTCCTTGCAAGCGGGTGTCCCTGGTGCGATGTCCCTGGTGCACGGTGCCACATCCAGAACAGTGGCACGCTCTAAATCTTCCATTCTTGCCCACCCCAAACGAGTACGTGAAAACTGCGCTTCCGGTCGGGTTTCCACGCGTTTCGCTGGTGTGGATTGTCGTCGTCGTCGCGACTGGGATAGCATATTTTCCTTCCGGTTGCACACGGCTGCACTGGGCTCCGGAAGAGTTCCGAGCGGTAGCAGCGGTTTGGGTCATCTCCAAAAAACGTGACAAACATTACCCAAACAAACGTGCCGACCGGGCGCTGTTTGTTTCCCGGCCCCAGCAACGCGATGGCCAGATGGGAAGAATATTTCATCCCGCGTGAGGAAGAACCAGAGAAAAAAAAACCCTTGGAGAATCTTTGTTTCTTCGGAACCCCTTTATCTTCGCGTCGCGGTTCGCTCCATCGCAAACTGGGACACTGTGGCTGTGTGTGTGTAGTAATAGGGATGGGGAAAAGAATCGCTTCAATAATTGCGCAGCTCCGCGTAGAAGCTCCATAGACCATAGGCAAAAAAGCGCTCGCTTAAATGGTACCCAATGAAGGACGGAACACTGGATGGAATTTGTCGGACGAAGCGACGTGTGGAAAGAAAGATTTCTTCTCCACACATTCTCGAATCGCGTTTTATTTTCGCTTTTTTATTGCCAACATTATTTCACTGCATCCCGTAGACACAAACACACACACCCGTTCAGATTCACCTAGAAAATGTGCCGGGAAATTCACGCCGTGCCGACAGGCACGCCCGGTGGAAGGAAAAACTCCATGCTGTGAAATATTTCATTCACACCTCTCCGACCAAACCGATCCTCGGCCAAGGCGACGGGACGGAACTCGGGACCGGGAGCGCTCCTGCTGACTTCTGTCTGACTGTGCATCAATTCTTTTACTGTTTTATTGCACTCGCTCCACACACACACCGTCGGGTCGGGTCGTGTGGTTTTTTGTACCTCCGCCTTGCGTTGGAGAAATTTCCCGTTTTCCACGTAATTCGCTTAGCTACATAGTTGTGCACTTTAGGACGGGGTGGGACAGGTGTGAGGCGGAGCAAAAATTCCAACTACAACCTCCTTCCGTATGCATCCTGAGCGGGTGCTTTCGAGGATAACGTCATAGCTCGTTTAGGAGCCCTGTAGGAGCACCGGCAGTAGACTTGGTGCACTTTTTATTCGTTACTACTTTTTATTGCTCACTATATGCTCTCTTACACACACACGATGCAGTATGCGAGAAAAGTGGTTGAAAGGCTGTAATGTTTGCTAGGAAACACTAGATTCCTGCCAGTGCTTATGCTCTGTTGACGTTTTTTTTGGTTTGAAAAGGTTACAAAGAAGTTGAAATAAAATCCTTTTCTCCTGGACGAGTTTTCAAACGCTCGCTTAGTGTGCGCATGTTTTAAATTAAAATAATTAAATGAATTATACAAAAGTTCTTCAACAGCCTTGACTTCTCTCTCTCTCTCTCTCCCTCTCTCTACACTGAACGCACCGTTTAGCAACCCCTTTGCTTCAAAATGTGATTTAATTAATCAAAACGCTCTCATCGTCTCGAGAGCGTTATAAGGGCTTTCTGCGTTTGAAAAAAAAATACAATCCCTTCCCACTCATGATAAGGACGCTCCGAGGTAGGCTAGGAGCAGTAAAAATGAGTGGTAATTTTACATCCAACCACCCCCAGCACCAGCAACACCACTAATTGCAGCACGTGCGGGAAACGCTCTGCGCTGCGGGGTTGCGCTTTTATGCGCGCATAATGAATGTTTGCGCTTTGCTGTGGCTTTTGTTTGGCCCGAAAGCACGGTGCCTTTCGCGCGGTTTAGGATGCACCCCGGCGTGGGGTAGAGGCACGAAGAATGGCACTCGCTAAGAAGTTAGGTGTAACAACGCGTGCAACTGTATTAAACGCGTGCCCGTTTACGCTGGACATAATTAATCACAGCTGTGAAGGGGTGGTAATGCTCGTTTACTAAATTGTACGCAAAACAGGCTCCTCCCTTGAGTGGGTTGCACTTGACAAATGGCTGGACGACTGTCACCCCTTGTTGTTTCGGGTGGCCCAGTTTCCCAGTTGTTTGGAAACCGTGGCAATCGTTATTTTCACACCGAGATGCGATTTTCAAGCCCCAAAATCTCGCCCCTCGGACGGAGCGTGATACTCATTATTTCGCTCGGATTTCGTTCACACAGAAAACAGAACTCCGGGGCAGTAGAAAAAAAACGAACAAAATCCGCATGTAATCCGATGATAGTTGAAAATCCCAGCGAAACGCACACAAACGCACACAACGTGGTGGGTAAAAATGCATAAATAAAATGGCACCATTTTTTATTGCACGCGCTATGATCAACTGCACTCTGCGATGCTGAGGCTGGAAAGGGATGACTTTTGCCCTCGGGGACGTGTTCCCATGCACGACTCCATACTCTACCGCGAGAGCCATTTCTCATGTTTCTCCGGTGCCGTGTTGGGTGCTATTTATGCGACGATATTGAATTATTACACTTTAACAGCATTATTTCGCGGTTTACAGGGCGAAGAGCGTGCGCGGTAATCCGCGGGCCGACTTTTATTGTCTTCGGTGTCAGGGTGTGCACGAAAAAAAAACGCACGCGAGGCTTTTATTTTTCCGGCCCGCGGTCGGAAGGCAGCAATTAAACGCAATTTCGTACAATAAATTTGGGATTATTTGGGATCCGCCTGTGATGGCTGGGTCGCGCGGGATTAATGGGGTGGGCTCGTTGGCATTGACGTCTGGGTGGGATGCTGCTGCTGCTGCTGCGGTGGTAATGCGACAGACGCAGCGGGCCGTTGCGCTGCCGTAGCAACCATAAATCAGTGCAATATTGATTCTAATCGCAACACCATGAGGAGGTGGCGGCCCCTGCCTGAGCCAGAACGAAACCCTTCGAGCAAATTGTTTGCCAATGCGCGCTGTGAGGGCTGCGAGATGGGATGTTTTGCGGACCGTTAAGGGATGGAATAGGGAGGAGGATGCTAATGAAGCTTTTTTCCCTATACAAAGTTGGCGATGCAGTTCAGGGTAAACCACTACTTCGGGAGGATGGGTTTTGAATGCGTTTCGATCATTTGACGCAATCACATTACAAATGAAATGTTTTTTGAAACCAATGTGAATTGTACATTCTTCTGATTTATTGATCATATTTTTTGACAATTATTGTTAATTAGTATTTGTTCCATTGTATAGCAATTTACTAAACAAATTTTCAATTCAAAGCGAATATCTGCAAATGTATTTTCAAATGAATCAATTTAAAAAAGTTTGTTTTTATGTAGCGTACTATAAAGTAATTAACCAATGAAAACGTTGGCTTTAGCCAACACTTAATCGTTAGAAATTAAGGTTTTCATCAATAATTTACTGAATATTCATAAACAAATGGTGTATTGGAGACAAAACTCAGTGAAACCAATAACATTAGAATAATGTGAATCTAATTAAAATTGTCATTATGATAGCTTTAAAGGTGTTTTATTATGTCCATCAATTTTGAAAACAATCACATAGGGAATGGCCTTTGCCTTTATTCAAAACTATGACGAAGAAAGTCTTAACTTCCACATGAATACTAATCGGAAAGTAATAAAAAAATAAAAAAACCATTGTACCAACTTACTTCTGCAGGTTAATTTTATAAAAGGTGAAGCTCTAACGCACTCATCTATCATATGGGTTAGAAAAGCAAACAAAAAGATGAAAAAAGTCTTTCGATTGCTTAGGTATATCGTTCATTACGTGAAACTAATCTCGAATATGGAAAAGAAATAAACTTATTTGAAACGAGTTGACACAAAGGTCTCTCAACTATCATGAACATGTTGGAAATACGCATTTCTTGGAATCGTGTACTAAAGATCTAAATATTAAAAGTAATCCAATAAAAAATTAATAGAAATATATCATCCTGCCTATTTATCATACTAAAACCTTTCGAATCTCTATCACATCAAGCTTAAAAGATCAAACATGTGATGCCACCATCGGTAGTGCTAAAGCTAACGAAATAAAACACTTTAAGAGCACACAGCTTAGGAAAATCGTTCGAAACACGTTTTTAGTTTATTTTGTTCACTGTAATACAAACCACCTGGCGGTGGTGATGATGGACGGTGGTCCCAAACCCTAGCCGAGGGTGGCTCGTAGTCGCGCCAGCTGCGCGTCGAGCGCGGCCAGGTTGAACTCGGGATCGCGCGGCGGGTTGGCGCGGATCTCCTCGAGCGACTTCAGCACGTGGTCCGGTACCGGCGGTTCCACCGGCAGGTGGGCGCCCTGCGGCTGGAAGCCGTACGTGTCGGCGTTGTACGCGACCCGGTACAGCACCCCGTCCGGTCCGGTGTACGAGTACTCGCCGGCCGCGTTCGCGCCGTCGTAGCTGGTCTGCTGCGCCGAGATGCCGTTGCTCGTCTCGTACCGGTAGTTGTACGCTCCGCTCGGGTCGTGGTTGTGGTCCTGGGCGAGGATGACGGCCTGCGATTCGGCCGTGCCGAGCACCGGACCGCCGAGCCGCTTCTGGGGTGCGGCCAGCACGCCGCACACGACGACCGCGGCCAGTGTAATCTACGGCGGAAGGATTGGGTTAGAGCGACACACTGAGCTGACCACACGGGAAGGAGCACATCACACTAACCAACTTGCTAAACATCTTCGGGGGGCTGGACTCGCTAGAATGAAGAGATCTCGGATGCCGAAACTACGAACGAGCGAACGCGCTGACAGTGACTGGTGCCGGTTCGGGCACTTGTCGGCATCTTTTATACAACTGCAACGCTGCAACGCGCGGCTCCGTTACCAAATTATCCTCCATCGTTCTTTCCCACCAACGGGGCCGCGATCGGCGGAGTTCCACCCGCGAGCGCACAGTACGAAGCACGGTAACGTTCAACCTTTTCGGTCGTTTTTTTTCTGCTGTCGCTCGTAGTCGCGCGATCCCACCGAGGGGACGTCCCATCGCGGTGAAGGCGATGATGATGGATTTTAGTCATCATGCGATCATCCACCCCGTGGGAGATGCGGCGAGCGAGTGGAGACGAAAGGAAGAGCCCACCGTAATAATGTTGCTGCCGACGCCACCGCCACCGCCGCCGGCGGCACCAACTCGATCGACTAGCGATCGCGACCTAGCGCTGGTAGTCGCTGCACCGTGGCAAATTAGTCGATTAAATGTCACTCGCGTAAACACGCAATTTGCTCATGAGCTCGATCGCGCGCGCGAGCCCACCCTCCGACGGTTTGAGTGGCCCAAATGTTGACCTCCCACCCTGCGGAGCGTCGCATTGTTGGAGAGACCCGTGAGATGCGATGACCCCGGTGACAGGTGACACGACACCCGTCCAGACACCGGACAACTCACTCGCGACTTGCGTGTGCTTCTCCAGCTAATTCACCTTC
>KZ069382.1:88796-105079 GCA_002091845.1 Anopheles cracens
CCAAGTCTACTGCAGGCGCTCCTACAGGGCTCCTAAACGAGCTATGACGTTATCCTCGAAAGCACCCGCTCAGGATGCATACGGAAGGAGGTTGTAGTTGGAATTTTTGCTCCGCCTCACACCTGTCCCACCCCGTCCTAAAGTGCACAACTATGTAGCTAAGCGAATTACGTGGAAAACGGGAAATTTCTCCAACGCAAGGCGGAGGTACAAAAAACCACACGACCCGACCCGAAGGTGTGTGTGGAGCGAGAGTGCAATAAAACAGTAAAAGAATTGATGCACAGTCAGACAGAAGTCAGCAGGAGCGCTCCCGGTCCCGAGTTCCGTCCCGTCGCCTTGGCCGAGATCGGTTTGGTCGGAGAGGTGTGAATGAAATATTTCACAGCATGGGGTTTTTCCTTCCACCGGGCGTGCCTGTCGGCACGGCGTGAATTTCCCGGCACATTTTCTAGGTGAATCTGAACGGGTGTGTGTGTGTGTGTGTGTGGCTGCGGGATGCAGTGAAATAATGTTGGCAATAAAAAAGCGAAAATAAAACGCGATTCGAGAATGTGTGGAGAAGAAATCTTTCTTTCCACACGTCGCTTCGTCCGACAAATTCCATCCAGTGTTCCGTCCTTCATTGGGTACCATTTAAGCGAGCGCTTTTTTGCCTATGGTCTATGGAAGCTCCTACGCGGTGCTGCGCAATTATTGAAGCGATTCTTTTCCCCATCCCTATTACTATACACACACACAGCCACAGTGTCCCAGTTTGCGATGGAGCGAACCGCGCCGCAAAGATAAAGGGGTTCCGAAGAAACAAAGGTTCTCCAAGGGTTTTTTTTCTCTGGTTCTTCCTCACGCGGGATGAAATATTCTTCCCATCTGGCCATCGCGTTGCTGGGTCCGGGAAACAAACAGCGCCCGGTCGGCACGTTTGTTTGGGTAATGTTTGTCACGTTTTTTGGAGATGACCCAAACCGCTGCTACCGCTCGGAACTCTTCCGCAGTCCAGTGCAGCCGTGTGCAACCGGAAGGAAAATATGCTATCCCAGTCGCGACGACGACGACGACGACGACGACGACAATCCACACCAGCGAAACGCGTGGAAACCCGACCGGAAGCGCAGTTTTCACGTACTCGTTTGGGGTGGGCAAGAATGGAAGATTTAGAGCGTGCCACTGTTCTGGATGTGGCACCGTGCACCAGGGACATCGCACCAGGGACACCCGCTTGCAAGGACGTGCATTCTTGTTCAGGCGCGCGCGCGCCGGAGAGTGTTGTATAAAATGTAAATGAACCTTAAAATGTGGGATATAAAACTGCTGATTTTATTGGCGGCTGGGTGCCGCACGCGAGACGCGAGGCTCCAACTCACCGAGGAGCACGGCGGTCGTGTTGTCTGTGTTGGAGCTCGTAAAGTTTCCTTCGACACAATGGGCTGCGCTGGGGTGGTGGTGGAGCTTCGTGGGAGTCAAAGTTTACCGGAGCTAAAGATCGTTATGTGTGGTTAGCTAAAGGGATTTCGGGAGTTTTGCTGTGGCTGGCTGGCTGGCTGGGAGGATGTGATAATTTGTTGGACCATTCCAAAAGAACCCGCTCGGATGACGCCTGAAGGTCTCATGTACTCATCATGCGCTTTTGTAAGCGATCTAAAAGGCTTGGAAACATAATTGCTTTGAACATCTAAACTTGTGCATTATCCCAAAACGCTTATTTACTCAAGTATTTGGAAAAAAATGTTGAAGAGTTTAATGAAAATTGTTAAAGATCGATAAATCGACACGTGTTTTCAACGATAGCTTAAAATGTTGGTCCTTCGAGTCGGATCATCTCTCTAATAAATACGCTTCTGCTTTTGCTTATGGCAGCTTCTAGTCCCAGGATTTGGGTTTACTGTTCATCTTTAAGTTACTCATATTTTGTAACGAAATAAACCAAACAAGTATAATCTTTTTGACATATTGAAGATATGCTTAAGTCAACAGTGAAAAGATTGAAGTTTAAACGTCTTTAGACATTCAGCTAGTTTTAAAGTTGTAGTTTCAGGTCTTCAGAAAACTACTGAGCTTAATTTGTTCATGCAATTTCAATTACAGGACAGGTTTGGAATGATGTCTTAACACTCTAGTCACATTCGAGCCGGATCATCTTCTAATCTAACGAGTGTGTCAGGTGTGTTTCTTCAAACTTTAGTTCGCTCCATTTTAGACTTTAAATTTTCTTTAGGAGTTTCGTTTTTTTGCTCAAAAGTTTATACACTGAGTGTCCATTGTGACTGCAGTCAGTCCGAAGCGCATTGCATTTACCGCTCAGTTGAACACACTCGAGTTCCGGAGACCATCACGCACCATTAGGAAGCTGTTTCATTTATCTCGCAAACACCGATTTGCAAGAAATTAATTTACAAACACCGAGCATTGCTCCGCACAGTCGCCCCATCTCGTTCTCTCTCTCGTCCAACCGTTGGCAACAAACAGTTTGTTCCAAAACAATGATCCATCAAAGCAGGCACTTCCCGCTACCCGTGCATGTGATTCCCGTGCGAGAGCTCCCATCCGAACTTTACTCCGAGCAAAAACCCGGATCCAACAAGCAGACTCCGGATCCTTCTGGAACCGGAATTCCCCTTCCCCTTTGGGTGCTCTCGTTTCGTGCGTTCGGCATTCGGCATTCGGCCGGAAGGGAATAAAACTTTCACCACCGCGTAATGGTTGCATTTGTTTTTGGTCTCGCACTGGGCGGGTTTGAGCACACCGTGAAAACTGCTTTGAACTCGTTCGTTTTCCTCTCCCACACAAACACACACTTTACACACGGCCCCCACAGCCACTCCACTGATTTGGGATGCGCCCGGTGGAATGATAATGATTGCAATTTTACGGCCACGACCGGAACGGATTCTTGCACCGACGAAGTTTTGCTCTCCAAAAGAAAAAAAAAACTGGCAAAGGACACACTGAAAATCACAACCGGAATCTTTCTTGTGAGGGTGTGCGTGTCGGGCTGGTTGCGTGCAATGAAAATGGATATACGTTCCTATCGGAACTTAGATTGGATATTTTATTGCTCGCAAAAGTTTGGCGCAAGCGGGAAAGCGTTTCTCGAAACTTTACACTCTCGGGCCCGGAGTTGATATTCATTGTTGTCCGGAGCGGTAATTGTACCGAATGACCGTGTGCTGAGCGGCGAGCCGCGTTCGCACCGATTTCACTTTCGGAGTTCGAACCCATTTCTTACGATTAGTGCAAGTGTTGAGGTGAAGCGCAATAATTATTTTCTCCTTTCATGATAGGCTAATGGTTCGATGGAAATGCCGAGCAAATAGAATCAGTGAACTTTCAACAAATATAGTAAAAAATGAACTGTTCCTTTAGCATGCACCTCTTTGGCTACAATTTAAGGCTTTGTATAATGCTCTGTGTGCATCAGTTCTGAATTTTCAAGCAATTTTGAGTGAGATTTACAATCTTTTTTCGCAGGACCAACCAAATTTTCATCTCTTCGCAGATATGATATTTGCGTTATTTCTGCGTTTTCAACGACATAATATTTGCAAGTTTAGCCAAAATCTTAAGATTCGGAGCGTTAGATCCGAATGTATTCATATTGCACTACACTCAAGCTCAGGAACAGGTTTGAGCTATTGTAGTTAGTTGAGAAAGTATATTTTAAAACTCCGAGTTTGCAAAATGTATGCTTTAAATCGAAAACTCAACACAGAGTACATATTTTTGCAAATCAAAATTTACATTTTAAATGCAAAAAAATGCAAAAAAATGTTTACACTGAAGGATCAAAATCTGTTAAATGACTTTTAAAATAATCATAGTACTTACTACCCGCGGATTCGTCAATAATCCCAACATTCAGCGCTAATAACTGCTAGTTACCGAAAGTTGGTCCTTCGAGCCGGATTAATTCAACCTCTGCATTTCTGCCTTGATTAACCAATATAAAAAAGAAGCGAAAAAACAAATCCCAAACAATGTTGCTCTTTTCTACCCCGGCCATTCGTACGTGTTCCAACCTTTAACCCACCGTGCCTTGTCCGATTGCGCCTCGCAAGTTCCACAGCCACAGACAAAACCGTGCCTGATTACTGTCAGGCCTGCTCTGCCTTACCAACTTCCAGACGTGCGCCCCCACGAGGATTAATTTAGTTCGCATTGGCGCATTCGTGCTGGTTCTTTGAAGTCAAAAACATGCCCAACCACCGGAGGGGACACGCGAGAACACGCGCGCAGCAAGGCCACCAGGGCAAGCAGACAGCGCAACAGCAGAAAAATCTCGTAACTTTCCAGCGCGCTGTGTGTGTGTGTTCCTCTTCCTCGGAAACCGAGGAACTCCCGTGCCAGTAGCAACTTACTCCTCGCTTCATCATTAAGTTATCAATAAAACGGTCCTTCTTACCGCCCGGTTCAAGTTTCCTCCGAGCAGGCGCGCGCGGAAAAGCGAACCGTCTTGGGAAATTAAATGCTGTCATCATCGAGGCGCACGGGATGACGGACGCGCCCGAAGTCTCTTAATCATGCCCTTCCACCGTGAGTCCATCCGGATCCTAACCGTGCCCCCCATCACACTCGGATCGGAATATTTTCAATTGAAAATCTCGTTTATTATTTAAAGCACGGTCCGTCGAGGGAGGAAGAAAGAAAAGCTGCAAAAAAATAGAAAACGCACTCACCCGACGCCATGATTGCGCTGTGCCGATCTCTTTCTGCGCGTCGCTTTTGAATGAATGGATTCTATTTACGAGGATTTGTTTTGCGCTGCCCCCTACCGGAGACGGGAGGCGTTTTCCCATCGGTGGGAGTTTCCCGGGAGCGGAACACGCAGGGCGCAGTGATTTGATCGACGAACTTTCGCCACCTGAGTTAATGTGTGCCCGAGGCCGTACGATTGCAGACCGGAGCCGGAGCCGGAGCGTGCACTCCTCTCGGGAGAGTTGTTTAAAGTTGCGTTAAATGAAGTGGAAAATTTAATTAAATTTACTCAATCAAAGCCTGCGCTGCGCCTGGCACACTGATTGCACGGGAATGGATGGTTTCCATGGCGAAAACGGGACGGGTTGAATGCTTCGGTGGGTTTCGGAGGCACAATCTACCATCCCTTCTACCGGTTGGTGCGTCTGACAGCGATCCGTTCTGTCCGGGGCAAGATGCACCTCGAATCAATCAATCGTGTTGTCACGCGGGGCCGGCTTTCTCGATCACCTTTCACGGCGTTATTAACAACACACAAACACAAACGCTCGCCCCCGGTGGCGTGTGCATAATGCGACGTCGGCTTAAGGGCACGGCATAATCGATGTGCAGCGAACGGACGGGTGCATACATTAGCCCGTCAAAGCCGACTCATGCCAGTGTGGTGAGCCTGCCGCTGTTGTATTTAATTAGCTCTCTGCTTGGTCCGCTCGGCGGTGTCCATTAAAATGCATTTTAATGACCGGTGCGCGACGATCTTATCATCGCGAGCTGCTTGAGCGAGCGCCACATTGTGCTCACCAATTTCGCCCGTTTTAATTCATCATCCTGCCGGGCCGGAAAGGACACTTCGGCAAACATCCACCCTTTCCGGCAGCGTCGATCGAAGAAACGAGGCATCCGGGGGGTGTTGTGTGCTATTTGTTTTTAAATACTTCAATTAGAGCGCAAGTCGCAAGCGAAACGAGCAACGCTCGCCGTTCTAGAAACCGGCAAATGCAGCAGTAGGAGGGAAAGAAATCATCTCGAAGCAACAATGGCGCCGCGTACGACGCCACACGAACGTTAGTCAATCTTTCTCCCGGCCAGACAATGGACATTTTCAAACGAACGCTTTGAATCGATTCCGATTTTCGTTGTCCCCCCGTGGCGAGTTTTGGGCCCAGGGGGCCGGTTTGCGGTTGCCGGAAGCGGAGCGGGATGCAATGAAGCGTTAAATAAAGTTTTTCGAGCTGTTTTCTTCGAATGAACAGCCTTTTTTCACGTTGTTGCTGCTTCTAGCGACCATCTTCGCCTCTTTCGGTGGTTGGGGAAAAGTAAAACAAAGGCAAGTTGCGCTATTCGAAACAGGACGAGGGGTTTTTTTGTCTTCCGGTGCGCGAGATCGTTAGTGCAAGATGGAAGTGGTCTTATGAGTTGCGATGTTGGTGATCGTTGTTTTCTCCGGACCGTTAGACGTCTCAAGTTGGCCTTCTTTTCAGGAGTGGTTTAAACTTCAAGTATTATTTTGAAATAGCTGCAACCCCAGGCAACACTGTACAATCAGTCGAGTGCGGCGTGTTGTTTTCTTCGAAAACAATAAGTTTTGTTATGACTTAAATTTAGGCAATTTATTATTTTTTTAATCATTTCTTTATTGGATTAACAACTTAAATACTTACTGAGGGTTTATGTTAGTTTGTCAATAATATTCTTCCTCAACAAATATAGTAAAAAATGAACTGTTCCTTTAGCATGCACCTCTTTGGCTACAATTTAAGGCTTTGTATAATGCTCTGTGTGCATCAGTTCTGAATTTTCAAGCAATTTTGAGTGAGATTTACAATCTTTTTTCGCAGGACCAACCAAATTTTCATCTCTTCGCAGATATGATATTTGCGTTATTTCTGCGTTTTCAACGACATAATATTTGCAAGTTTAGCCAAAATCTTAAGATTCGGAGCGTTAGATCCGAATGTATTCATATTGCACTACACTCAAGCTCAGGAACAGGTTTGAGCTATTGTAGTTAGTTGAGAAAGTATATTTTAAAACTCCGAGTTTGCAAAATGTATGCTTTAAATCGAAAACTCAACACAGAGTACATATTTTTGCAAATCAAAATTTACATTTTAAATGCAAAAAAATGCAAAAAAATGTTTACACTGAAGGATCAAAATCTGTTAAATGACTTTTAAAATAATCATAGTACTTACTACCCGCGGATTCGTCAATAATCCCAACATTCAGCGCTAATAACTGCTAGTTACCGAAAGTTGGTCCTTCGAGCCGGATTAATTCAACCTCTGCATTTCTGCCTTGATTAACCAATATAAAAAAGAAGCGAAAAAACAAATCCCAAACAATGTTGCTCTTTTCTACCCCGGCCATTCGTACGTGTTCCAACCTTTAACCCACCGTGCCTTGTCCGATTGCGCCTCGCAAGTTCCACAGCCACAGACAAAACCGTGCCTGATTACTGTCAGGCCTGCTCTGCCTTACCAACTTCCAGACGTGCGCCCCCACGAGGATTAATTTAGTTCGCATTGGCGCATTCGTGCTGGTTCTTTGAAGTCAAAAACATGCCCAACCACCGGAGGGGACACGCGAGAACACGCGCGCAGCAAGGCCACCAGGGCAAGCAGACAGCGCAACAGCAGAAAAATCTCGTAACTTTCCAGCGCGCTGTGTGTGTGTGTTCCTCTTCCTCGGAAACCGAGGAATTCTCGGGCCAGTAGCAACTTACTCCTCGCTTCATCATTAAGTTATCAATAAAACGGTCCTTCTTACCGCCCGGTTCAAGTTTCCTCCGAGCAGGCGCGCGCGGAAAAGCGAACCGTCTTGGGAAATTAAATGCTGTCATCATCGAGGCGCACGGGATGACGGACGCGCCCGAAGTCTCTTAATCATGCCCTTCCACCGTGAGTCCATCCGGATCCTAACCGTGCCCCCCATCACACTCGGATCGGAATATTTTCAATTGAAAATCTCGTTTATTATTTAAAGCACGGTCCGTCGAGGGAGGAAGAAAGAAAAGCTGCAAAAAAATAGAAAACGCACTCACCCGACGCCATGATTGCGCTGTGCCGATCTCTTTCTGCGCGTCGCTTTTGAATGAATGGATTCTATTTACGAGGATTTGTTTTGCGCTGCCCCCTACCGGAGACGGGAGGCGTTTTCCCATCGGTGGGAGTTTCCCGGGAGCGGAACACGCAGGGCGCAGTGATTTGATCGACGAACTTTCGCCACCTGAGTTAATGTGTGCCCGAGGCCGTACGATTGCAGACCGGAGCCGGAGCCGGAGCGTGCACTCCTCTCGGGAGAGTTGTTTAAAGTTGCGTTAAATGAAGTGGAAAATTTAATTAAATTTACTCAATCAAAGCCTGCGCTGCGCCTGGCACACTGATTGCACGGGAATGGATGGTTTCCATGGCGAAAACGGGACGGGTTGAATGCTTCGGTGGGTTTCGGAGGCACAATCTACCATCCCTTCTACCGGTTGGTGCGTCTGACAGCGATCCGTTCTGTCCGGGGCAAGATGCACCTCGAATCAATCAATCGTGTTGTCACGCGGGGCCGGCTTTCTCGATCACCTTTCACGGCGTTATTAACAACACACAAACACAAACGCTCGCCCCCGGTGGCGTGTGCATAATGCGACGTCGGCTTAAGGGCACGGCATAATCGATGTGCAGCGAACGGACGGGTGCATACATTAGCCCGTCAAAGCCGACTCATGCCAGTGTGGTGAGCCTGCCGCTGTTGTATTTAATTAGCTCTCTGCTTGGTCCGCTCGGCGGTGTCCATTAAAATGCATTTTAATGACCGGTGCGCGACGATCTTATCATCGCGAGCTGCTTGAGCGAGCGCCACATTGTGCTCACCAATTTCGCCCGTTTTAATTCATCATCCTGCCGGGCCGGAAAGGACACTTCGGCAAACATCCACCCTTTCCGGCAGCGTCGATCGAAGAAACGAGGCATCCGGGGGGTGTTGTGTGCTATTTGTTTTTAAATACTTCAATTAGAGCGCAAGTCGCAAGCGAAACGAGCAACGCTCGCCGTTCTAGAAACCGGCAAATGCAGCAGTAGGAGGGAAAGAAATCATCTCGAAGCAACAATGGCGCCGCGTACGACGCCACACGAACGTTAGTCAATCTTTCTCCCGGCCAGACAATGGACATTTTCAAACGAACGCTTTGAATCGATTCCGATTTTCGTTGTCCCCCCGTGGCGAGTTTTGGGCCCAGGGGGCCGGTTTGCGGTTGCCGGAAGCGGAGCGGGATGCAATGAAGCGTTAAATAAAGTTTTTCGAGCTGTTTTCTTCGAATGAACAGCCTTTTTTCACGTTGTTGCTGCTTCTAGCGACCATCTTCGCCTCTTTCGGTGGTTGGGGAAAAGTAAAACAAAGGCAAGTTGCGCTATTCGAAACAGGACGAGGGGTTTTTTTGTCTTCCGGTGCGCGAGATCGTTAGTGCAAGATGGAAGTGGTCTTATGAGTTGCGATGTTGGTGATCGTTGTTTTCTCCGGACCGTTAGACGTCTCAAGTTGGCCTTCTTTTCAGGAGTGGTTTAAACTTCAAGTATTATTTTGAAATAGCTGCAACCCCAGGCAACACTGTACAATCAGTCGAGTGCGGCGTGTTGTTTTCTTCGAAAACAATAAGTTTTGTTATGACTTAAATTTAGGCAATTTATTATTTTTTTAATCATTTCTTTATTGGATTAACAACTTAAATACTTACTGAGGGTTTATGTTAGTTTGTCAATAATATTCTTCCTAGCGGGAAATTTATTATCAGAAGGTAAATAAAGCTTCGATAAATCGTACGTGTTGCACACAATGCATACATTTGGGCGTATTTTATCTGAATCAGCCCGAATGTATACAATTTTTGAAAAAAAATATTTACTAACACATTTTTCGACCAGTTTTCCTTTTTTGATGTGGTATAGAATCGACAAATAGAATTGACATTCAAAATCAATCAGCTGAATCGATAGCAAACAGTTTGGAGCAGTAGCAAAAAGCAATACTTTCCGTAAAAAGAACCCAATCAAATATACTGCCTCACCTGGCAAGGAGGTTGTTTCCTCCTAACTAGCAATCCATTTTAAAGTTCACAATTTCGAAACCGTAGCAAAACGATAAATGTTTGCCCTTCCGATGGCAAATATTTTGCGATGGACAAATTAAAGTTGCGATTGAGTTTATTGCTGCCACGGCCGGTGTACACAAGCAAGAAGCTGGAAGCTGTATCAGTACCACATAGTGGTCTGGAGCCATTCGCAACCGTTCGCCGCTTCCCCAGGACGCCCATATAGACTAAAGACGTCTGTCCAGTGCTCCTGTGGCAACGGTAAAAGAATATGACAGAATGTAGGAAACAAAATCCGCACCGCTCGCCGCTTCACGGCATCGTTTCGAAATCAAGAACGGAAACTGACGGGTGGAAAATTTTCTGCTGACGAGACGATGCCCGGCCGGAGCTCCCGACAGTGGTTCGAACTGACCGAACTCCGAACGGCGGGAGGAAGCTTCAATCCCGATGAATCCGGTGTATCCTTTCATCGATTGATTTCCAGTTCCGACGTTTTGTGGGGAGAAAAAGCAAGCGAAAAAAAAACCAACGGTGGATGAAGGAGAGCAAAACAGCAAACGATATCGATTCCGCAACACGAGCGCCGAGCGCCGGTACACATCGTGCATCGATTCTCGGTGTCCGATATATTGTGTTTCACGGTGGAGTTTTTTATTCGGCTTGCACGCGCCTGCATGCCGTAAATAAAATCGATGCACAGTGCAACGAGAACGTACGACACCCGGGGATTCCGTTGTGCCGGGCTGCGTGTGTGCAAAAAAAAACACGGAAAAGAATGAAATGAGCCTCACAACAACAAAGTGCACAAATTGATTGCAAACGACGGTGGAGAACACCTCCCGGTGTGGCCGTCTGTGATAAAGGCGAGCTCGGGAGCTCTGGGGCTCAACATGTTCGCAAGAATCTGCAGCGAATGGAAATCCAACATGGAAATCGCTTCCCAGCCTATTTCCACCAGCAAACAACGGTGACAAAAGTGGCGAGCAAAACGATAGCTGATGCGTGCTGGCTGCCCTTCGAGCGGGTAGGCTAATGCCTCCATCGAAACCGGTGGCATTGTTGTGTCACGCGGCCGTTTCGGCTTTCCTACGACCCGGCTTAGCGCGTTGTAAAGTCAGGGAGCGTTCCGAATGGATCGCTTGCGTACGTACGAAAGGATTGCCGCAGACAAAACGAACTGTGGTGCTGCTAACTCAACGCATCTGCAACGCTGCTGCAACACCATAAACACGTCATAGTGGTGAGTGGAGCAAAAAAAAACGTTTCCCAACGGATGATCGAAATGCTTTCATTGAAAATTTTCCATGGATGCCACAACGGGCACTGGTGATAAAATATGTGCCTCGAGCGAAAAGAAACAATGGCGAAAGGAAATCAACCGATCGTTCAGACCAACAATTTGATCGCATCGGTTGGAGCTTCGGTAGGATCTGGAGCCATTCGCAACCGTTCGCCGCTTCCCCAGGACGCCCATATAGACTAAAGACGTCTGTCCAGTGCTCCTGTGGCAACGGTAAAAGAATATGACAGAATGTAGGAAACAAAATCCGCACCGCTCGCCGCTTCACGGCATCGTTTCGAAATCAAGAACGGAAACTGACGGGTGGAAAATTTTCTGCTGACGAGACGATGCCCGGCCGGAGCTCCCGACAGTGGTTCGAACTGACCGAACTCCGAACGGCGGGAGGAAGCTTCAATCCCGATGAATCCGGTGTATCCTTTCATCGATTGATTTCCAGTTCCGACGTTTTGTGGGGAGAAAAAGCAAGCGAAAAAAAACAACGGTGGATGAAGGAGAGCAAAACAGCAAACGATATCGATTCCGCAACACGAGCGCCGAGCGCCGGTACACATCCAGGAATCGATGGCTCGGAGTCAGCAGCCGTCAGGACATTATTCATGCCAGCATTATGAATAAAATTTAAACTTCAAGTATTATTTTGAAATAGCTGCAACCCCAGGCAACACTGTACAATCAGTCGAGTGCGGCGTGTTGTTTTCTTCGAAAACAATAAGTTTTGTTATGACTTAAATTTAGGCAATTTATTATTTTTTTAATCATTTCTTTATTGGATTAACAACTTAAATACTTACTGAGGGTTTATGTTAGTTTGTCAATAATATTCTTCCTAGCGGGAAATTTATTATCAGAAGGTAAATAAAGCTTCGATAAATCGTACGTGTTGCACACAATGCATACATTTGGGCGTATTTTATCTGAATCAGCCCGAATGTATACAATTTTTGAAAAAAAATATTTACTAACACATTTTTCGACCAGTTTTCCTTTTTTGATGTGGTATAGAATCGACAAATAGAATTGACATTCAAAATCAAGTGATAGACACAAAAAAAACTTCTATCCAAATCTGCCAGGGAGCTGTTGGTAACATAAAGGATGAGGAAGAAGAAAAAAAACACCCAAATCTCTTTCAGTTTATTTACTGACACTTTTTTTGTCCCTAACCGCTTTCGCTCTCCCCCGGGCTGTCACCTAAAGGGGCTGGGGGCGAAGGTAATGACAGCCCGAAACTCGGCGCGATGGGTTTCGTTCGGTTGGTTTCCTTTTTTAATCGTCGTTTCCGCGTTTGCATGCGGGTGTTTGCGGGGTTCGCAAGAAGAGTTTACATGGCATCGACACTTGGGAGGTGTTGATTTCGCTGCTTTTTCTATTTGAAGTGGTCAAGAACGGGCGTGCGATGGTGGGTAGGATGTGGGTGAGCGATAAGACCACAGCTTGGGGGATGCACGAGCGAACGCTTAGAACAAAATATTACTCTTCATAGTGGCATATAGATGAGTCGTTTTAAATGTTTAGTGTAGATAGCAAAACTTATCTTATTGTACTACAACTGATTACAAACTGAGCTTACATTATACCAGTTTTTTAGCGTTATTTTAGGAAGGTTTTGCTAAAGCTTCTGTCGCACTTCACAACTGTTTATATGATGCTAATATCAAATGGAGATAGTGTCAATATAACAATGTTGTACCAAGTTAATATTAAAAAACCGAGTTGTCGTGCGCATTGCTAACTTTCTACATGTAGAAACAAAAAAAAACGCCCTGAAGTATGCAATCTACTCATATTTTTTTGGAATTGACTAAATACAACATGGCTTCTAATGTAGGAGCATCTAAACTCACCGGCTGTGCATTGGCTTGTAGTAATGTTGACTACACACACAGCATGTCGAGAGAAAATCGTCCCTAGCCACTTAACGATTATGATCGCTTGACGCTTACCTGCAACGAGAAAAGATAACAATAGCATGAGTTAAAAATTATCACACACGCACGCACACTAAGCAAGATTTTATGTAAATTGAAGGGCACGCAATTTTCTTCCCAAAAAGCATCCACCTTTCCCGAGCCCGACCTACGCTCATTGTGTCGCAGCAAATGAATCATTAAACATGTCCCCTACTCTTGCCCATGGTCGTGCCTCATGCCCACAACCTGAAATTATGCCCATTAATTGCTCACCGTTTGATGCGTTCCACACGGTGCGGCGCCGACCGGAACGGATGAGGAGGACACGGCCACCCCAGTCATATCGTACCTTTTTACGACCGAACGAAGCAACTCACCGACGGTTGCTAACGAGGTGTCTTAAATTTGTATCACCGCGCTTTCGCTTGCTACCACCGACTCCCACTCGGCTTTACTCCGAGCCGCCGATGCGCCGGCCGGGGGAATCGATTTGGTGACGTCGTAAGCATTAGTGACTCACATGGCGGGCGCCCCGAAGCGATGCGCACCGTTTCAGCGTCAGCTACCGGGCGTCTCCATCGCTGAAGACGAATGAAGTCATTAGAAGACGTTTGCAAGCATCGTCTCAGAAGAACGGGCCACCGTGTAGTAGGGGGAGGGCCGTAATTATATTCTCGTTTTCTCCACGACCACTCGCATCACGAGCGTTCATTGCCGGTTCCGGTTCCGGTTTCCGACAGGTTGATAATGCTCACTGTGTTTGGCGGATGTGTGAACGCGGACCTCGGTTTATGGATTTGTTTGTGTACGTTTTAATGCCGGTTAAAAATAAAACAATCATAAATAACGCACCGGATACGGGGTGATTCGGTTCAATTCAAACCCTTTAAGGAGCTCAATCAAACCAATGGAGATCGCAGCGTCAGAGACAGTACTCGAGCACTTCGAAAAGCGTGCGAACGAAAACGTTATTGAGTGGGGCGAATATTAATTCCATTCGATGTGCTCATTCTCTTGAATAGCTTCGAGCTCCCTTTTTTAATTGTTTCGATTTGCATACAAATGTTATTAAAATTATGCTCGGTGACGCAGACTCAACCGTTGATAAACGCGCTCCAGATCAATCGAGCACACGTGCGAATTGATGAAACTTTGAACGTTGACCATGAAATGCACCCTTTACGGGTATTTCACTTGAGTTCTTTGCCATTTTGATGTGAAATTTAAAATAGTATGCGAAAAAAAACTCCACTTTTTTCTCGCTACATTCATCACGTTTTAGTGATGCTTTTTTATACACACAACCACCAGTTTGGAAGGATTGCAGCGTAGCTGAAACCCTGAGTACCGTGCGTCCTATCCGACGCGACCCAAGCCAAGAGCCGGAAAACCGTCGTCTTCCGCCGGCATGACGACCGACCCGGGATGGGGCCAGACGTGGAGACTCTTCAAAAATTATTAAAAAAGTTTAATTGAAGTTCGGGGAGAGCATTTCAATACAAAAATCCAATTAATTTTCATTCTTTTCTGCCGAGGTTCATCGCGCGAACCCGCGGCACTCGGGAAAGCCGCATGGAAAGCGCACCGGGTCCGTACCGTACCCGGAGCCCTTTGAAGGGAAAGAAACGAGAGACGAACGGTTCACGGTTTCGCGTGGGTACACAGACGCCAAAAAAAGCTAATAAAAACCGCGCCATTTTTTCATCGGAACAGGGAAACAATGCGCGTATAATGGGACGCAGGCAAAGCAGATGCTTCCCTGCGTTTTTTTGGTGTTGTTGTTGCTTTGCATTGTGGTGGGGCCTTTTTTATGTTGGCCCGTGTGTCAATTTCTTTGCAATTGCGCCACTCTACGGCACAAATACTCAGCTGCTACCCTGTGGAATGGGAAATGCAAATAAAATGGTTATTTCCGGATAAACGGCGCTTACTCGGGATGAATGCCCCGGTGGCATGGTAACGCGCGAAAGACAGCCCGCCTGAGTACACAGACGCCAAAAAAAGCTAATAAAAACCGCGCCATTTTTTCATCGGAACAGGGAAACAATGCGCGTATAATGGGACGCAGGCAAAGCAGATGCTTCCCTGCGTTTTTTTTTGGTGTTGTTGTTGCTTGCATTGTGTGTGGGGCCTTTTTTATGTTGGCCCGTGTGTCAATTTCTTTGCAATTGCGCCACTCTACGGCACAAATACTCAGCTGCTACCCTGTGGAATGGGAAATGCAAATAAAATGGTTATTTCCGGATAAACGGCGCTTACTCGGGATGAATGCCCCGGTGGCATGGTAACGCGCGAAAGACAGCCCGCCTGACAACCGGAAACGGATAGGACGAATTTCGAACGGGCGGAGTCTGCTTAAATAGTTCCCTAAACTATCCCTATTGATTGGCGGTACGTTTTTCCGCGGCACTTTCCGTGCGCCGCTATTTTGCATCCCTTTTTTTCGTCGTCGCGCTCGGTCGATGCTTTAGCTACGTAAATTGCCCAAACGCTCACTAGCGTGCGCTTTCCTCAGCCCCGTATGTGTCAGCGACGAGCGAGAAACTTTCGAGCGGCAGAGCAAAACTGCACCCTGCCCGGGCACATGAGCTACGTCGATAATGTTCGAGAGTGAAGGAGTAGCTAAAGAAGCCAAACAAAAAAAACGAAACCGCTCATCGACACGAAAGCATCCCCGCCTGAAAGCGAGAAATAAACGATGAATAAAAACTTTTGCGACACTTTAGCCCGCACACAGAGTGTCACACACACACCAATGCAAAAAAAAATGACACACAGCCACCCCGAACAGTAAAAGCAGAGTAAAAATCGTTTCCGGAAGCATAATTTCAAATTGCCGGTGGTTTTCGTTTAGTTTTTTTTCTCTTCTTTTTATTTAGCGGCACCCTCTGGGAACAGAGTTTTACATAAGATCCGCCCGCAGTATTATTTTTTGCGTATTTTCGGAACCGACCGGCCATATCTTGCCACTTGCCTCGGTCGTCGTGGTCTGTCCTTCAGGGCAGCGGCGAGAAAAGTTATGCTGAAAGCACTAACCGGACTAACAGCTACCAAAGCTGTGTGCCTGTGTCTGTGTGAGTGTGTGTTGTTTTCGTGTACTACCTCGAATCCTTTCTTTCAATCATCCCCTAGTTCCCGCACAACCCCACTCCTTGCCCCAGTAGCGGAAGCGATCTCTGCGATTAGGAAACTGGAAAACTTTATCCCCAGCCCTTGCCCGCAGTGTTAATGTAGCGGATCATAATTTCTGCACAACATTTACGGATGCATGCACATTTTCTTCATTATCTGTAGTTTT
>KZ069382.1:135167-158168 GCA_002091845.1 Anopheles cracens
AAACCCGGCACCGCCGAGATGAGCCGGAACTGCCGAATGGAGCAAGTGGCGCCCCCTGCTATAAACGTGCGCGAATAGGAGGTACGTATCCGGTGTACGCTTAACACGTAAAGCAGATGAAGAAGGAGCGAAAGCAAACTTAATTATCTTCTATCCAGCGCTCCCGATTATAATGCTTCAATTTGTCACTGTACAATGCGCTTGTGACAAAACATATTCACAGTGGATAACAAAACAACAAAAAAGAAGAAAAAAACACCTCACGAAAGCACTTGAACCTCTGCTGTGTATGTTCAGCTCGTTTTCGTCGTTTTTCACCGTCGGAGCAGCTCAACTTCCACACGCGCTGCTGGGGTGCGTTTCTTTCTCGCGATGTTTTTTTGTGTTTTATTTTCAATCGCTCGCATTGTTGTTTTATAATTTATGCTGCTACCGCCTGCCGCACTGCCACGGCACCCGGAATTAAGAGGTTTCGTCAGAGTTGCATTGCGCACACGGGGGCACGCATAGAACGGGCCGCGCTAATGGCACAATAATGCTCCATGTGTGAGTGTTTCTTTTTTGACTTCTTTTTTTTGTTTCGTCTACAATAATAGGCTTTTGCAGCACGATCACCCCGGCCTGCCACTTAGAGAGCTCCGGTGGGTGGATTTGTTATTGTTTTATTTTTGTCACACTACCACCGTTTCGGTGTCGCGGCGACATTGTGTGAAAAGACACCGTTACCCGCAAGACGACGAGTTGAGTGAAGCACAGCGAGAAAATCGTTCGGAAAGGGGGCAGTTGAGCCGAAGCATATGTTTTAGCGCTTCCGTCGTGCAGCAGCGTGTACGTGTGGTGCACCACCTTAAGCCTCCGCCCGGGGAACGTGTTTTTCTACGCGTTTTTATCTCCCAGCAGCCTTCCGGTTCGATGCTTTCCATCTTTCATTCACCTGTGCCGGGAGGTCGCGTCGGGTGCGAGCCGTGGGGCTGTGTTTTCGCATTATCAGACATTCATAAACAGCGGTCGGTATGACATAATGATTGTTATTACAGCGAATTAAACATAAATACGCGCGTGTCTTGTTATGCGTGGTAGTAGGGCACGTGCTTGGAGGTGTCTCGCGCAATGTCGTCGTCGCAGTATCGGGTGCATTAGATGTTAATCGCACCCATCTCGGCGGGAAGACTCGATTCGCAATGGTTTAATTATGGAAGGCTTCGTCAAACATCACGGCACACTCGTCCTGCAGCTCGGGCACATAAACACAACCATGAATTCTTTATGCACATGCCATCTAAACTACTCCTAAGCCCCAGAGCTTAGACGAACCAGCTAGTGTGCGATTTTTCACCGGGGCTTTCGTTATTGTTTGTGTGCGAAAAAGTGCACTGTGTATTCCCGGCGCTCATGAAAGCAAAATGAGCTTGTCAGTGAGTGCTGCATACATATGGGATTAGTTTTTGCTGCCGTCCCGGGCACGTGTTGCTTGCACAAACACACACACACACACACACACCCGAAAAAAGGCAGCAAAAATAAAAAATAGAATTGTGTCATCCTTTCGGATGCATCCATCAGCGTGCCGGGTAGCGCACAATAGCGCACAATTCTAGTTTTTCACTCACCACCCCGGGGCCGTGGGGAGCCCATGACGATGTTCTCATGCATAAAATGGCACTGGACGTCGCTTCCGGGCGTTCCGGGCGTCAACCGGCCAAATCGGGCAGAACAGCAACACCATTAAATTCTAACACATCGATTGCATTTTCCGCAGCTAAATGGAGCAATAAGAAATAGAGCGAGTGGATCTAAGAACGGGATGGGGAACAGCGCGCTCAACAACAGCCAGACAATATGGTACCGAGCTTACGCCACGGACGGACGGATGGACTTCGGGCAGTTCACATACAAATGCGTACAAATACGATAACGCCTCATACATTATTCAGCGGTGGATGATTTTGTGAGCATTGGACACACACAGACACACACGGTGGAATAATAGAGAACTGCATCCGGTGCAACAAGGGCAGGAGAGCCTTCCCACATGAGCTGGTCGGTCCTCTGGCGATGATCTTCTGGGATTTTCATCAAAAAAGGACCTGATACATTTTGAATTTTTTTATGTTTCTCTTTGCTTTTTGAAATGATTGGATGGGAGGTAGATACAAAATGTGCTGGAATGAACTTGAACTGGTTGTGTTGGTGCGTTTTGCCCCAGGAGGCAAATCGATATTTGATACGTTGAACGCGAAAAACGCTTCTTTACCGTTACGCTTTAATGTTGTACATGATGTATGTACATGATCCTCTTCTCCGCTGTCGCGATCAATAATGTTCTGAAATTTGGTACCTAAACAATACATGCTAAAAGTGTGAAATTTCCACGCTTTTTCGCCTGTCAATTCGGCTCGATTGATGTTTTTTTCTCGGTTTTATGAGCCCACGGAAAAATGAAACTAATTGAACCCCAACTCGCCCGTGAACGCCGTGACCTCCGCTTCGCCAGGCCAATCAAGTTCGGTGCAACCGCAACATGACTCACACACACACACACACTGACGTGTTGATAAAACCGGGTCACTCGGGAGTCGGGGTCTGGCGAAAAAGAGCGCATTTTTGTTGCGAAAATAAAATGTTCCTTCCATACACAGTTTGGTGACAATTTGCTGCCCACCACCTTGTGCAGCCCGGGCTCACAAATTCGAAAAATATCACGTCCCTATCGATGTCAAAAAACGTGAAAATATGCAAAACCCTGCGGCGCGCCGCCGTCACGGCTTTTAAATACTCCCGGTCGCAGCCGCATCGCAGCCGGGGCCCTTTCCCTTCGACACGACACGATCGGCCCGTGGTTTATCGAAAATCGAATAACAAACGATAAAAACGCTCGGTAGCGGTAGGTTTTTTGAAGGAAGGAGAGGAGCAAAAGGTGAATCGCTCACTTTTAGCATGCAATAAATTATTTGTTGGCACGCTGTTGATGTTGTGTGATAAAATTTTGGTTAGAGTAAATTCGGGGTTTTTTTTTCTCCGCCACGCGTGACAACGCTTGAGTCATATTTGATATTTTCGTTCGCAAGTTGCCTATCCGAGCGGTTAGTTTGGCTTGAAGTGTGCGATTATCGTTTCAACTAATATTTACGTTGTGATAAAACCACTTTATATTTTTGATTTTTATTGAGCCTTTCATTTTGGAAGCTATTTGTGTTCATTGTTTGTTTTGGAGCTCTAAAGTACCTAAAAACTCATGAATTATGAACGTTTTACAACGTTGAACACATTTTTTTTTAAATTATTTTAAAAACAATCTTGTTATGAACCTCGAATCGTCAAATTTTGGAATGACGATGGACGGATGAAACATATTTGAGCTAATAATACTAACTGAAAGGTATATTTTTGGCAGTTCATTAGTTCAAAATAGCATAAAAAATAAAATATTGACTTATTGATTTTTTTTCATCTGTTTATTAGTTCATTTTTTGACCTTCTGCAATATGTGGAAACACGCATGCAGACGCTTCATTATATTTAATGTCTAATACGAACAAGTCCCGTGTGATAATATCTCTGGATTTGAAGTTATACCTCATGATCATCATAATTCCACAACATTTTTATCCAGCAATATGCATTGTGTAGTATAATTCAATATAGTTAAAATTGATTGATTATCATAACCGAATCACACACAAAAATCATAAAGGAAACATAAATTTCCAAACTGCCTATCTGCCGTTATTAAACCCCACAGGGTGAAATATTAGCCATGCAAGACACACTTTTCTTGTTTCCTTTCCTTCATCACACATCGACGTGTCATCCACCTGTATCCGATGTCCCAATCGGTGTGTGTTTGTATGCGCTTGTCCACGCTTTCAATAAATAAAAGGCTTATGAGCTTACAGCCGCACGCCAGTTTTCACCATCCACCAGGGGGGAGGCAATAATAACCGATCGATGAATGAACACATTAGAGAAGAAATCACGGCGCTCGGGCTAATGTGTTTCCGTCCATCATTTTGGTATGCACACCGAGCGCAAGCATAAGCACAGGTGCGCGCTGCCCGAAGATGCAGCATAAGTCATGCATGGGCGATTAGCATACTCGGTGGCTCGGTGACGGTGGGCCGGGTGTTTGCCGATAGTTTACAAACTGTTGACACCGTTGCGGCCGCTCGAGGTGGACGAGCGGTCGTCGGTTTGTCGGGGTGCTAAAATGGCCGATCAGGTGACCGTCGATCGGCCGCTGTTCCTAATCTGCGTTCCAACGCGCCCGCCCCCGGGGGGGACGAAAGGATCGCTTGTTGAATGTTTGATTACGCATACATCGTCCGGCGTGGCTTCCATCGGTGTGTGTCTTCTACAGCCGTGAAATGCACACGACTCCGCTGCACGTGGCGTGTTTGCTGTTCGCATAGTGCGCGCCCGTGCCCATAGTCCGTTCCAAAATCAACACCGACACAACAGGGACACCCGAGCAGGGGCCGGATTATGGGATGGACGCGAATCGATAGCATGGGCGAAACACGTGCACGCCGCGACCATCGCCAGACTCATCAATCTCAATTTGGCAATCTGATTGCGAGAGTACTCCAAGCTCCTCTCGATTGCGCTTGTGTGTGTGTATGCGCACGTTGTATCCATTTGTGCATCCGGCACAAAAGTACACACTCGTCTCGCCGAGCCGCTAGATCGATCCGTGTTCAATGGGGCTAGGAAGAGGCGAAACACACATCTCCCCTTACATTCTCCATCGCTCATCGTCTATCTGCGCGTTGTTTGCTCACCCCTCGGCCATTGGAGAAGTTTGCCGGCCCCAAAAAGTTACCGCCGGTGAAGCCGGTGGTGGCGGTTTTGTGTCACGATGGTTGTAATTCAATAAAACATTAATCGAAAACATATAATAATCGATGAAATTTTATTCGTCCTGACGTGTCCATCAATCTTTTCGCTTGTGCCGTTGCCGCGCGAAGGCACAGCAGAAGCAGCGATCGATCGCGACGGCGCTGCGAGTGGCGGACTGGATATATAGAGTAGGATGAATTAAAAAAAACAGATCGATTCTGTCGCTCTGGAGGGTTGAAGTTTTTATTGATTTTTTCGTGAGTCTATTTAAAGGCAGGAGTAGTTAAGATCAATTTGTTAAAGTAAGGAACATATTTTCGTACAAACACATTATAAACAAAATATGGATCTTTAACATTGAATGGCTGTAGTGAGTTGATCAAAACTTCAAAACCATACCTTTAAGCTGATTTTTAAGTCTGTCTCAGCCTAAATGTATGCAATCAGTTTTTAAATAATGGTTAATATCAGGGTATATAAACAGTAAACAAAATATAGTACCGAAAAAAGCATCCACTAACGTTTTTCAAAGCTATTTGTAAAGCAGTTTGCATACTTTTAGGCGAAAATTTGCTCATTCAGCCCGAATGTGTACAGTTTGCAAGTCAAAACGCTTTATTGCGCGTGCTAGCTGATAAAATGCTTATTTTTGCTGTGTTTATTGTTTTGAGTTTGAGTTACAGCTAACATACCCTTTCTTTAGGCTGGGCAAATTAAGCGTTAATCGAGTGAGTTTAATATTTTGAACAGTTTCCTTACAAGAAAAAAATATGTCAAAAATCTTGTTATCCTTTAAACATAGTGCACATGTTGACTGTTTTTGAAATCGTGGAGAATTTATCATTATCAAAATTCCTTCCCCTTTTGGCGGAGGTAAACAACAAACCCCTGCCAGCTTCGGTTACCCTTCCGGGCACCGCAACATTGGAATCTCGGTCGGAACGCGAATTTTTGATGAATTGCTGCCTATCTAAAGACGCCCATTAGGGTGCTAATGTATTACCTGTCATCGTGTATGTGTCACAATCCAGCAGCCCGCGTTTGAGGGTTTTCTTTCCGATGGTGTGGCCTTCGGAAGGCAATAAAAAATAGGCCCATCGTTAGGCTGCTCCGTTCGTGTTGCTACCGATTTCCACCGACCGAAGATGATTTATTTCGGTTACCGTTGAAGCTGCTGTTCGGTGATCCGGTGCGTCCCGAGGTGAAAATGTTGGAAGATATTAATGGTACAAGTACGCCGAAGGAATGTTTTTCTTGTAGCGTTGGAAGAGAGATTTGCGACAAATTTTCTAATGCCTATTGGACACATCAAGTAGCCTGCCGAGACAAGGGAAAGACATGACTCAAGCACTGTTGGGAAAAGTTGTTATTGGTTGTGGTCAACTTGTGTTACTGGCAAGACGAAACACAGCCTAGAAATTCCTTCTGGAGAGTCAAACTTGCTCACTTTATGAGTGGTACGTGAGTCCTTTGAGAAAAACTTCGAGTCGTTCACCCAAACACACACATATACACGTTAAATGAACTATGTTCCCACTCGTCCTTCTATCGATCAAACTCCTCGCCTCGAAACAAGCGGAAAGATAAACCAATTACGGCTACTTTGGAGCGTTTCCAGTTTGCGAGGGGGCATAATTTCCGCACCGACGAGTCTTTCATCATATTTCACCCTCGCACCCATTCGGATTGTCCTCGCAAAAAGGTTCGCCGGAATGCCTGGCTTGTTGGAGCACGTCGCCTGGCCACCTTACGCCGTCGAACCTCGTCCCACAGAACCCAATCTGACAGTTCCATTTCGTCCGAGCCGACAGCTCCGTGCGACAATGTTTCGACGTGTCGCGTCTCTCATATGTGACTACTTCTACGGAGAATAAGTATTCGAACCACCCTGCCGCCCTGTTTTCCACCTCCCGGGAAGCGCGCGCGCGCCTGAACGCCGAGTGATAAACGTCAAGTCAATGCATCATTCACGGTTCGGTTAACTTTAAGTTACGCCTTTCTGCGATTCCGTTGCCGGCAGTCTGGGAAAGGTTTTGGGCTGTAAAGTAGGTTAGGTTATGTGTGTGTGTGTGGCCCATATTTTGCCCGGTCCTTGCCGGAGAAAGGGAGGCCCGTTTCCGACTTGTTTTCTTCACATTCCGTACAACGGAGATTGAGCGAGAAAGAGATAGAGAGATAAAGAGAGAAAGGTAGCTAATTTTTGCCTTTCCGAGTGTGGAATCAGCGAACCGCACTGATTGATCATCTTCCCGGTACGTGAAAAGCGTCGGAAAAGTCAGCTCTATACGGTTGTCATGTGTGCGGGAAATGTCACAGGCCGTGTGTGTCAAAGCCGCATAGCAGGCGATTTTTTCCTGTTTGGTTCGTTCATGAAAACCCATGAAATAGGCACATATCTCGCTGCCGGAATCCGCTTAAACAGTCACGGTTCGGTTGTGGGAATGGGATTTTGTTTTTGGAGAAAATGAAGAGTAAAAAGATACGCTGAGTGTGCCGGACGATTAGGAAGAAGCGCAACCGAAAGTGCAACACGATTTTTGGGTCTAGAAAAACGATGACAAATTCGCCGAAAATCTCTCCGCACAGAAGAGAGGTTTTAAAGAGCCTTAATGCGTTCACTTCTGCCAGCTGAAGAACGTACCAGACAGCTACGCTGCACCATTTCCTTTCTATTACCGAACATGGCTTACTGAGGTCATGGCAGCTCGTACCATCAGAACGTTTCGTTGTAAAATAGCGTCCGGTGTGTACCCGACCAAACAACCGGACAAAAGCCAACAAACGGGAAAGGGAAATTAAATATAGAAGTACCATGCCCCTGCACCGGGAAACTGCATTCCACGCGGACTACTGAACAACTATCTGCCCGGGCAGAGCATCCTTAGATCCTCAGAGTGACGGTGGCAACAAAAGAAAACGGTGCACTGTTGTAACATCTCCCGGTCGAGCATCAGCATGTTTCCGAAACCGTTTTGTTCACTCCAGCCAACCCATCTCCCAACGGCCAAAAGCACCGAACGAAGTTATCTGTCGCACGATAAAAGCACCAGCGCAGCTGCGTGTTTCACTTCCTGGAGAAGCCGACTCCTTACACCCGGGTGCCCGGATCGGGACTCAAGTGGACCTAACCGGTGTGCCACCTAAGGCTTACGATTAGATTTGGCCCGTTGGCGAACTCCGGCTGTCAGGCGACCCCGATCCGGGCACCCGGGTGTAAGGAGTCGGCTCCTCCAGGAAGTGAAACACGCAGCTGCGCTGGTGCTTTTATCGTGCGACAGATAACTTCGTTCGGTGCTTTTGGCCGTTGGGAGATGGGTTGGCTGGAGTGAACAAAACGGTTTCGGAAACATGGTGATGCTCGACCGGGAGATGTTACAACAGTGCACCGTTTTCTTTTGTTGCCACCATCACTCTGAGGATCTAAGGATGCTCTGCCCGGGCAGATAGTTGTTCAGTAGTCCGCGTGGAATGCAGTTTCCCGGTGCAGGGGCATGGTACTTCTATATTTAATTTCCCTTTCCCGTTTGTTGGCTTTTGTCCGGTTGTTTGGTCGGGCACACACCGGACGCTATTTTACAACGAAACGTTCTGATGGTACGAGCTGCCATGACCTCAGTAAGCCATGTTCGGTAATAGAAAGGAAATGGTGCAGCGTAGCTGTCTGGTACGTTCTTCAGCTGGCAGAAGTGAACGCATTAAGGCTCTTTAAAACCTCTCTTCTGTGCGGAGAGATTTTCGGCGAATTTGTCATCGTTTTTCTAGACCCAAAAATCGTGTTGCACTTTCGGTTGCGCTTCTTCCTAATCGTCCGGCACACTCAGCGTATCTTTTTACTCTTCATTTTCTCCAAAAACAAAATCCCATTCCCACAACCGAACCGTGACTGTTTAAGCGGATTCCGGCAGCGAGATATGTGCCTATTTCATGGGTTTTCATGAACGAACCAAACAGGAAAAAATCGCCTGCTATGCGGCTTTGACACACACGGCCTGTGACATTTCCCGCACACATGACAACCGTATAGAGCTGACTTTTCCGACGCTTTTCACGTACCGGGAAGATGATCAATCAGTGCGGTTCGCTGATTCCACACTCGGAAAGGCAAAAATTAGCTACCTTTCTCTCTTTATCTCTCTATCTCTTTCTCGCTCAATCTCCGTTGTACGGAATGTGAAGAAAACAAGTCGGAAACGGGCCTCCCTTTCTCCGGCAAGGACCGGGCAAAATATGGGCCACACACACACACATAACCTAACCTACTTTACAGCCCAAAACCTTTCCCAGACTGCCGGCAACGGAATCGCAGAAAGGCGTAACTTAAAGTTAACCGAACCGTGAATGATGCATTGACTTGACGTTTATCACTCGGCGTTCAGGCGCGCGCGCTTCCCGGGAGGTGGAAAACAGGGCGGCTGGGTGGTTCGAATACTTATTCTCCGTAGAAGTAGTCACATATGAGAGACGCGACACGTCGAAACATTGTCGCACGGAGCTGTCGGCTTGGACGAAATGGAACTGTCAGATTGGGTTCTGTGGGACGAGGTTCGACGGCGTAAGGTGGCCGGGCGACGTGCTCCAACAAGCCAAGCATTCCAGCGAACCTTTTTGCGAGGACAATCCGAATGGGTGCGAGGGTGAAATATGATGAAAGACTCGTCGGTGCGGAAATCTTGCCCCCTCGCAAACTGGAAACGCTCCAAAGTAGCAGTAATTGGTTTATCTTTCCGCTTGTTTCGAGGCGAGGAGTTTGATCGATAGAAGGACGAGTGGGAACATAGTTCATTTAACGTGTATATGTGTGTGTTTGGGTGAACGACTCGAAGTTTTTCTCAAAGGACTCACGTACCACTCATAAAGTGAGCAAGTTTGACTCTCCAGAAGGAATTTCTAGGCTGTGTTTCGTCTTGCCAGTAACACAAGTTGACCACAGCCAATAACAACTTTTCCCAACAGTGCTTGAGTCATGTCTTTCCCTTGTCTCGGCAGGCTACTTGATATGTCCAATAGGCATTAGAAAATTTGTCGCAAATCTCTCTTCCAACGCTACAAGAAAAACATTCCTTCGGCGTACTTGTACCATTAATATCTTCCAACATTTTCACCTCGGGACGCACCGGATCACCGAACAGCAGCTTCAACGGTAACCGAAATAAATCATCTTCGGTCGGTGGAAATCGGTAGCAACACGAACGGAGCAGCCTAACGATGGGCCTATTTTTTATTGCCTTCCGAAGGCCACACCATCGGAAAGAAAACCCTCAAACGCGGGCTGCTGGATTGTGACACATACACGATGACAGGTAATACATTAGCACCCTAATGGGCGTCTTTAGATAGGCAGCAATTCATCAAAAATTCGCGTTCCGACCGAGATTCCAATGTTGCGGTGCCCCGGAAGGGTAACCGAAGCTGACATGGGGTTTGTTGTTTACCTCCGCCAAAAGGGGAAGGAGTTTTGATAATGATAAATTCTCCACGATTTCAAAAACAGTCAACATGTGCAATATGTTTAAAGGATAACAAGATTTTTGACATGTTTTTTTTCTTGTAAGGAAACTGTTCAAAATATTAAACTCACTCGATTAACGCTTAATTTGCCCAGCCTAAAGAAAGGGTATGTTAGCTGTAACTCAAACTCAAAACAATAAACACAGCAAAAATAAGCATTTTATCAGCTAGCACGCGCAATAAAGCGTTTTGACTTGCAAACTGTACACATTCGGGCTGAATGAGCAAATTTTCGCCTAAAAGTATGCAAACTGCTTTACAAATAGCTTTGAAAAACGTTAGTGGATGCTTTTTTCGGTACTATATTTTGTTTACTGTTTATATACCCTGATATTAACCATTATTTAAAAACTGATTGCATACATTTAGGCTGAGACAGACTTAAAAATCAGCTTAAAGGTATGGTTTTGAAGTTTTGATCAACTCACTACAGCCATTCAATGTTAAAGATCCATATTTTGTTTATAATGTGTCTGTACGAAAATATGTTCCTTAATTCAACAAATTGATCCTAACTACTCCTGCCTTTAAATAGACTCACGAAAAAATCAATAAAAACTTCAACCCTCCAGAGCGACAGAATCGATCTATTTTTTTTTAATTCATCCTACCCTATATATCCAGTCCGCCACTCGCAGCGCCGTCGCGATCGATCGCTGCTTCTGCTGTGCCTTCGCGCGGCAACGGCACAAGCGAAAAGATTGATGGACACGTCAGGACGAATAAAATTTCATCGATTATTATATGTTTTCGATTAATGTTTTATTGAATTACAACCATCGTGACACAAAACCGCCACCACCGGCTTCACCGGCGGTAACTTTTTGGGGCCGGCAAACTTTTCCAATGGCCGAGGGGTGAGCAAACAACGCGCAGATAGCCGATGAGCGATGGAGAATGTAAGGGGAGATGTGTGTTTCGCCTCTTCCTAGCCCCATTGAACACGGATGGATCTAGTGGCTTGGCGAGACGAGTGTGTACTTTTGTGCCGGATGCACAAATGGATACAACGTGCGCATACACACACACAAGCGCAATCGAGAGGAGCTTGGAGTACTCTCGCAATCAGATTGCCAAATTGAGATTGATGAGTCTGGCGATGGTCGCGGCGTGCACGTGTTTCGCCCATGCTATCGATTCGCGTCCATCCCATAATCCGGCCCCTGCTCGGGTGTCCCTGTTGTGTCGGTGTTGATTTTGGAACGGACTATGGGCACGGGCGCGCACTATGCGAACAGCAAACACGCCACGTGCAGCGGAGTCGTGTGCATTTCACGGCTGTAGAAGACACACCGATGGAACCCACGCCGGACGATGTATGCGTAATCAAACATTCAACAAGCGATCCTTTCGTCCCCCCCGGGGGCGGGCGCGTTGGAACGCAGATTAGGAACAGCGGCCGATCGACGGTCACCTGATCGGCCATTTTAGCACCCCGACAAACCGACGACCGCTCGTCCACCTCGAGCGGCCGCAACGGTGTCAACAGTTTGTAAACTATCGGCAAACACCCGGCCCACCGTCACCGAGCCACCGAGTATGCTAATCGCCCATGCATGACTTATGCTGCATCTTCAGGCAGCGCGCACCTGTGCTTATGATTGCGCTCGGTGTGCATACCAAAATGATGGACGGAAACACATTAGCCCGAGCGCCGTGATTTCTTCCAGCCCGCGCGAAGCGTTTCTTCTCTAATGTGTTCATTCATCGATCGGTTATTATTGCCTCCCCCTTGGTGGATGGTGAAAACTGGCGTGCGGCTGTAAGCTCATAAACCTTTTATTTATTGAAAGCGTGGACAAGCGCATACAAACACACACCGATTGGGACATCGGATACAGGTGGATGACACGTCGATGTGTGATGAAGGAAAGGAAACAAGAAAAGTGTGTCTTGCATGGCTAATATTTCACCCTACGGAGTTTAATAGCGGCAGTTAGGCAGTTTGAAAATTTATGTTTCCTTTATGATTTTTGTGTGTGATTCGGTTATGATAATCAATCAATTTTAACTATATTGAATTTTACTACACAATGCATATTGCTGGATAAAAATGTTGTGGAATTATGATGATCATGAGGTATAACTTCAAATCCAGAGATATTATCACACGGGACTTGTTCGTATTAGACATTAAATATAATGAAGCGTCTGCATGCGTGTTTCCACATATTGCAGAAGGTCAAAAAATAAACTAATAAACAGATGAAAATTTTTCAATAAGTCAATATTTTATTTTTTATGCTATTTTGAACTAATGAACTGCCAAAAATATACCTTTCAGTTAGTATTATTAGCTCAAATATGTTTAATCCGTCCATCGTCATTCCAAAATTTGACGATTCGAGGTTCATAGCAAGATTGTTTTAAAAATAATTTTTAAAAAATGTGTTCAACGTTGTAAAACGTTCATAATTCATGAGTTTTTAGGTACTTTAGAGCTCCAAAGTAAACAATGAACACAAATAGCTTCCAAAATGAATGGCTCAATAAAAATAAAAAATTTAAAGAGGTTTTATCACAACGTAAATATTAGTTAAAACGATAATCGCACACTTCAAGCCAAACTAACCGCTCGGACAGGCAACTTGCGAACGAAAATATCAAATATGACTCAAGCGCTGTCACGCGTGGCGGAGAGAAAAAAAACCCCGAATTTACTCTAACCAAAATTTTATCACACAACATCAACAGCGTGCCAACAAATAATTTATTGCATGCTAAAAGTGAGCGATTCACCTTTTGCTCCTCTCCTTCCTTCAAAAAACCTACCGCTACCGAGCGTTTTTATCGTTTGTTATTCGATTTTCGATAAACCACGGGCCGATCGTGTCGTGTCGAAGGGAAAGGGCCCCGGCTGCGATGCGGCTGCGACCGGGAGTATTTAAAAGCCGTGACGGCGGCGCGCCGCAGGGTTTTGCATATTTTCACGTTTTTTGACATCGATAGGGACGTGATATTTTTCGAGTTTGTGAGCCCGGGCTGCACAAGATGGTGGGCAGCAAATTTTCACCAAACTGTGTATGGAAGGAAAATTTTATTTTCGCTACAAAAATGCGCTCTTTTTCGCCAGACCCCGACTCCCGAGTGACCCGGTTTTATCAACACGTCAGTGTGTGTGTGTGTGTGTGTGAGTCATGTTGCGGTTGCACCGAACTTGATTGGCCTGGCGAAGCGGAGGTCACGGCGTTCACGGGCGAGTTGGGGTTCAATTAGTTTCATTTTGCCGTGGGCTCATAAAACCGAGAAAAAAACATCAATCGAGCCGAATTGACAGGGGAAAAAGCGTGGAAATTTCACACTTTTAGCATGTATTGTTTAGGTACCAAATTTCAGAACATTATTGATCGCGACAGCGGAGAAGAGGATCATGTACATACATCATGTACAACATTAAAGCGTAACGGTAAAGAAGCGTTTTTCGCGTTCAACGTATCAAATATCGATTTGCCTCCTGGGGCAAAACGCACCAACACAACCAGTTCAAGTTCATTCCAGCACATTTTGTATCTACCTCCCATCCAATCATTTCAAAAAGCAAAGAGAAACATCAAAAAATTCAAAATGTATCAACCCGTAGGTCCTTTTTTGATGAAAATCCCAGAAGATCATCGCCAGAGGACCGACCAGCTCATGTGGGAAGGCTCTCCTGCCCTTGTTGCACCGGATGCAGTTCTCTATTATTCCACCGTGTGTGTCTGTGTGTGTCCAATGCTCACAAAATCATCCACCGCTGAATAATGTATGAGGCGTTATCGTATTTGTACGCATTTGTATGTGAACTGCCCGAAGTCCATCCGTCCGTCCGTGGCGTAAGCTCGGTACCATATTGTCTGGCTGTTGTTGAGCGTGCTTTGCCTCCACCTCGTTCTTAGATCCACTCGCTCTATTTCTTATTGCTCCATTTAGCTGCGGAAAATGCAATCGATGTGTTAGAATTTAATGGTGTTGCTGTTCTGCCCGATTTGGCCGGTTGACGCCCGGAACGCCCGGAAGCGACGTCCAGTGCCATTTTATGCATGAGAACATCGTCATGGGTTCCCCACGGCCCCGGCCAATGGGGATGGGTGGTGAGTGAAAAACTAGAATTGTGCGCTATTGTGCGCTACCCGGCACGCTGATGGATGCATCCGAAAGGATGACACAATTCTATTTTTTATTTTTGCTGCCTTTTTTCGGGTGTGTGTGTGTTTGTGCAAGCAACACGTGCCCGGGACGGCAGCAAAAACTAATCCCATATGTATGCAGCACTCACTGACAAGCTCATTTTGCTTTCATGAGCGCCGGGAATACACAGTGCACTTTTTCGCACACAAACAATAACGAAAGCCCCGGTGAAAAATCGCACACTAGCTGGTTCGTCTAAGCTCTGGGGCTTAGGAGTAGTTTAGATGGCATGTGCATAAAGAATTCATGGTTGTGTTTATGTGCCCGAGCTGCAGGACGAGTGTGCCGTGATGTTTGACGAAGCCTTCCATAATTAAACCATTGCGAATCAAGTCTTCCCGCCGAGATGGGTGCGATTAACATCTAATGCACCCGATGCCGTGACGACGACATTGCGCGAGACACCTCCAAGCACGTGCCCTACTACCACGCATAACAAGACACGCGCGTATTTATGTTTAATTCGCTGTAATAACAATCATTATGTCATACCGACCGCTGTTTATGAATGTCTGATAATGCGAAAACACAGCCCCACGGCTCGCACCCGACGCGACCTCCCGGCACAGGTGAATGAAAGATGGAAAGCATCGAACCGGAAGGCTGCTGGGAGATAAAAACGCGTAGAAAAACACGTTCCCCGGGCGGAGGCTTAAGGTGGTGCACCACACGTACACGCTGCTGCACGACGGAAGCGCTAAAACATATGCTTCGGCTCAACTGCCCCCTTTCCGAACGATTTTCTCGCTGTGCTTCACTCAACTCGTCGTCTTGCGGGTAACGGTGTCTTTTCACACAATGTCGCCGCGACACCGAAACGGTGGTAGTGTGACAAAAATAAAACAATAACAAATCCACCCACCGGGGCTCTCTAAGTGGCAGGCCGGGGTGATCGTGCTGCAAAAGCCTATTATTGTAGACGAAACAAAAAAAAGAAGTCGAAAAAGAAACACTCACACATGGAGCATTATTGTGCCATTAGCGCGGCCCGTTCAAAAAAACCGTCCTCCATCGCCAAGCGAGATAAAGTACAACTGATCAGTGCATTTCCGGGCGGGGTGGTTTGCAGTTTTTGCGAGTGAACGTGAACAACGGCGGCCATTTAAAACAAAACAAAACTGGAAACACAAAATCGCAGCTTAAACCCATTTCGAAACGGTCCTCCGGAGTGGCGCGAAAAAAAGGATACACTCGAGCGCATTAATGCATAGTTGATGTAGCAAAGCTAATTAGCCAGTCACTTTCAATTACGCCGCACCTTGCGGAGTCGTCCTTTTACGGGTGGGAGCCCACCTTTCGGCGGGAGGGGGCCCCTCGAGGGGGGCGTGTTAAATGGTGCCGAACTGAACGCGGCCAGAATGTGGAGAAAGAGAGAGAGAGAGAGCCTCGACGCGAAAGTGGCAGTTGGATTTGTTGTTTTGTTTTTCGCTTCTATTTCGAAACCAGGTCTTTCGTTTCTCCCGAAGGAGACACAAGCAACTACACGGAGGTGAAGCCGGCAGGACATGAACAAAGGGGCGAAACCTCATGTACGCGTGTTTCGCCCGTTGTGAAGTTCCTTTTACCGTACGTCACATCGATGTCAGATTTATTGTGTTAGTCGGCAAAATGCTAACTCACGGTGAGGGCACGGCGAGGCTAAATTCAATTAGGGCCGAAACTTGCACACCAAGCACTCACACATGCGTGGACGCGTGGCGAACTTTCAGCCATTCGGTTCCGCTTGGTCCCGGGCTGAAAGTGACGCGGGTAATGGCACGAGTTTGGAGCTCATTTCGCAACATGTTGCGCAAAAGTTGCGGCGATGGGTTCGCTCCGTCGATGATGGGAAATGGCTCCCCATTTCCTGGCGTACCTGGCTAGGATCCTTTGCTTGGTAAGCGTCACTAACATCTTTATGCCATGTGTGTGTTGTTGAATGGAGCCAAAAACTGTTGCAAATTATAACTACACCCATGGAACAGTATATAACTAGTTACTATTATCAGCAGCTTTTGTATGTGCCTAAAAGTATCTGGAAAATCCCAAAATGACTTTTATTCCAATTATTATTTCCGTTTTATTACCAGATTATCACTGCTTTTATCTGATTTTCCCTCGCACAGGAGTATCGGTTGCAATGTACGTTCCCGAAGCCGAACAGTGACTCTTTCCAACACACCCATCCCGCCCCATTGGGCTCATTTGCATAAGCCTAACCCTACTCCGCATCCTTTGGGACGTGCGCACCCATACACACGCTCCGCACACATATTGCAATAGTTTTAATTGCTTGAGCCGATCAATGTACACACGATTTGCATTTCAAATTGACTCTACCATCCATTCGGATGGAGTCGAGGGCGCGTGTATGTGTGTGTGTGTCTGTGTGCGTGGCCCAGACTGGACAATCCGTTTCCGCAAACGCACACGAGTCGGCACTCTTTTCGGGCTCAATAGCGGCCACTCATTACTGGCAATCACTCCACGGGCGCCCGTTATTGATACTGTCGGCCGGATAATCTCCATTAAAACTCGAGCATTTGTGTCTCGCCGGTGGCCGTGCTACACCGATATCGATCGGATATCGGACAACCCCGCGCCATAAAACTGAGAGTGAGTGATAATAGTTTCGCACGTGTGATTTTTTTTCATTCGATTTCGCTCGCGCTCCAGCAGTGGATTATTTTAATTCCACACGGTGGGGGGGAGCTTTTAACGATCGGTTTCACCCGCGCGATAACGGTTGGCGGGAAAAGGCGGGTGTCGTCTGTTTGTGTTGCATTTTGAAGTACTGCGTGTGCGTGTGGAAAGGCCTGCGAACACGTTGTACATGAGGTGCAGGATGTTAAAGAGCGATGCAAAACTTTAAAGCGACCAAATCAAACTTGGATTGAGGAAAAAACGCTTTTGGTAATGACTTTATCAAAACTAACATTACATTTTATTAAAGTATTTTGTTAAAGTCGTATAACATCAAATAAAGCGATATTTCACTTGATTTTTTCAAGCGAATATAAAAAATATGTTTAAAATTGTGTTGGAGATAATCGTTAGGAAGATATTCAAAAACCTTTAAAGATTATTGTGGCACAATACATCCTTTGCATGACTATACCAGTTAACCAGAATGTCTCACACTGAAGCAGCGCGTGTGGAAGTTGAGCTGCTCCGACGGTGAAAAACGACGAAAACGAGCTGAACATACACAGCAGAGGTTCAAGTGCTTTCGTGAGGTGTTTTTTTCTTCTTTTTTGTTGTTTTGTTATCCACTGTGAATATGTTTTGTCACAAGCGCATTGTACAGTGACAAATTGAAGCATTATAAAGCACTTCAATTAATAGACATGCGACAGCGGGTAAGGCAGCAAGAAACGCACGAGAGCCTCAAGTGTGTCGTGCGCTGTAAACGGAGCCACAATCGAGGAAGAAAGGACGGAAGCTGGAAAGAAGAAACGAAATAAGAGGGCTACTTTGATTCACAAAGAAACGTGCGTTATGAAACTGAAAATCGTAAGATAAGGAAAAGAGCAAAGCACTTAATTCCGAATGGAATAAGGGGTGATTAAAGTGTTGTTACCTCATTTGGTATCGTAAAACAAAGTGCGAGATAAACGAAATAAATACAGAAACAAAGGCAACACAATTACGACTTTAAACTGAGATAAAAATAAGAAGATTTGACGAATAGAACAATAATCAGTGAATAGACAAAAAATAATGTAACAAAGATGTAAAAAAGGACTGCATAAAACAACTTATACTTATAAGGCAAATAAAAGAAGAAAAGATGTAAGGCAAAATATATTAAATGCGAAAATTAAATAAAATTAAGAAGTTCAACGAAAACTCTGCATTTCAAACGTAATTTGTTTCTAATTTATCAAAAACGTAGCAAACAATAACAAGCAATTAAAGTTTGTTTTCAAGAATGTGCATTCTAGACTAGATTCGTTTATTCCAGGCTGACCCATAGACAAAACAAATTTATTTGCCTTCTCAGTAGCAAGACCGTGCTGAATTCGCTTCTCTGTCAATTACATGCACTCTGAGAAAAAGGAGAAAAAACAAGCACCTCTCTTCAGCAACTCCTCCTAGTGGGACGAGATAATTATGCAAGTCACAGCGAGCGCCAGAAACGAAGAGGAACTAGCAAACCCGTGCACTGTTTCCACCACAATCACTTCCGCTCGAACCAGCCACCAGGAATAAAAAAAATGTCTTTTCACACAATGTCGCCGCGACACCGAAACGGTGGTAGTGTGACAAAAATAAAACAATAACAAATCCACCCACCGGGGCTCTCTAAGTGGCAGGCCGGGGTGATCGTGCTGCAAAAGCCTATTATTGTAGACGAAACAAAAAAAAGAAGTCGAAAAAGAAACACTCACACATGGAGCATTATTGTGCCATTAGCGCGGCCCGTTCTATGCGTGCCCCCGTGTGCGCAATGCAACTCTGACGAAACCTCTTAATTCCGGGTGCCGTGGCAGTGCGGCAGGCGGTAGCAGCATAAATTATAAAACAACAATGCGAGCGATTGAAAATAAAACACAAAAAAAACATCGCGAGAAAGAAACGCACCCCAGCAGCGCGTGTGGAAGTTGAGCTACTCCGGCGGTGAAAAACGACGAAAACGAGCTGAACATACACAGCAGAGGTTCAAGTGCTTTCGTGAGGTGTTTTTTTTTCTTTTTTGTTGTTTTGTTATCCACTGTGAATATGTTTTGTCACAAGCGCATTGTACAGTGACAAATTGAAGCATTATAAAGAAACCTCATGTACGCGTGTTTCGCCCGTTGTGAAGTTCCTTTTACCGTACGTCACATCGATGTCAGATTTATTGTGTTAGTCGGCAAAATGCTAACTCACGGTGAGGGCACGGCGAGGCTAAATTCAATTAGGGCCGAAACTTGCACACCAAGCACTCACACATGCGTGGACGCGTGGCGAACTTTCAGCCATTCGGTTCCGCTTGGTCCCGGGCTGAAAGTGACGCGGGTAATGGCACGAGTTTGGAGCTCATTTCGCAACATGTTGCGCAAAAGTTGCGGCGATGGGTTCGCTCCGTCGATGATGGGAAATGGCTCCCCATTTCCTGGCGTACCTGGCTAGGATCCTTTGCTTGGTAAGCGTCACTAACATCTTTATGCCATGTATGTGTTGTTGAATGGAGCCAAAAACTGTTGCAAATTATAACTACACCCATGGAACAGTATATAACTAGTTACTATTATCAGCAGCTTTTGTATGTGCCTAAAAGTATCTGGAAAATCCCAAAATGACTTTTATTCCAATTATTATTTCCGTTTTATTACCAGATTATCACTGCTTTTATCTGATTTTCCCTCGCACAGGAGTATCGGTTGCAATGTACGTTCCCGAAGCCGAACAGTGACTCTTTCCAACACACCCATCCCGCCCCATTGGGCTCATTTGCATAAGCCTAACCCTACTCCGCATCCTTTGGGACGTGCGCACCCATACACACGCTCCGCACACATATTGCAATAGTTTTAATTGCTTGAGCCGATCAATGTACACACGATTTGCATTTCAAATTGACTCTACCATCCATTCGGATGGAGTCGAGGGCGCGTGTATGTGTGTGTGTGTCTGTGTGCGTGGCCCAGACTGGACAATCCGTTTCCGCAAACGCACACGAGTCGGCACTCTTTTCGGGCTCAATAGCGGCCACTCATTACTGGCAATCACTCCACGGGCGCCCGTTATTGATACTGTCGGCCGGATAATCTCCATTAAAACTCGAGCATTTGTGTCTCGCCGGTGGCCGTGCTACACCGATATCGATCGGATATCGGACAACCCCGCGCCATAAAACTGAGAGTGAGTGATAATAGTTTCGCACGTGTGATTTTTTTTCATTCGATTTCGCTCGCGCTCCAGCAGTGGATTATTTTAATTCCACACGGTGGGGGGGAGCTTTTAACGATCGGTTTCACCCGCGCGATAACGGTTGGCGGGAAAAGGCGGGTGTCGTCTGTTTGTGTTGCATTTTGAAGTACTGCGTGTGCGTGTGGAAAGGCCTGCGAACACGTTGTACATGAGGTGCAGGATGTTAAAGAGCGATGCAAAACTTTAAAGCGACCAAATCAAACTTGGATTGAGGAAAAAACGCTTTTGGTAATGACTTTATCAAAACTAACATTACATTTTATTAAAGTATTTTGTTAAAGTCGTATAACATCAAATAAAGCGATATTTCACTTGATTTTTTCAAGCGAATATAAAAAATATGTTTAAAATTGTGTTGGAGATAATCGTTAGGAAGATATTCAAAAACCTTTAAAGATTATTGTGGCACAATACATCCTTTGCATGACTATACCAGTTAACCAGAATGTCTCACACTGATAAAGATAAGCAATAGACTGTCAGGTCCATTCATCACACGTGCCAAATAAATTGAACAATGCTTCATAATCTGAACCTAGAATCTGGAAACAGAACTGCATAAAGTGATCTTGATTCGCAAATCACAAAAAAATCATTCTAATTGGAGCAATTAAGCTGCCATGATACGGGTGCCCCCACGATAGCAATCTACAATTGTATTCACGCTCAACAATTTCTTCGAAACCGTCGAAACCCCATCCCAAATGCGGTGCACGCAAAAGCACGGAACATTTCCAAGCGAAACTTTCACCGGCAACCGGGGGCAGCAAGATCCCTGCGAGCTGATAATTAGAGCAATATTAGAGATGGATCCGACGCCAGATCATACTTCCGCCACCGCCGGCGGAAGCGTTATCTTTCGTCGGGAGGAGTTCCCTCGCCGGCCGGGCGAACGAAAACTAACTCCCAACTATCGCATGTCGAGCGGGCGCATCGCGCTTGTCCCGCAAAGACGCAACAGAACATGATCTTATAATGGTGCGCCGGTGAGCGATTTATTCAGGCCCCATAAGTCTCCTATTCAAAGTGCGTTACGCCCGGACGCTGCCCCGCTGCCGGGGGTTGGATGTCTTTATCGCCTGCTCAGGGAAACGGGTATCCGATTATCCCGGTGCATCCGAGATTTATGCTGTAAGCAGACGGGATGGTTGTGCGACTTCCCGGGCCAGCACCGGGAGAAGTATGTATCCTCCTCTTCAGGCACTCTTTCAATCGCCCACACTGCACGAAACTAACTGCCCGATTTGCAACTAGGGCTTGGGAGAGGGGATGCTCAAGTTTTGCCTGCGAAAACATGCCCATTCACCCAAGATCTCCACTTGAGTCCCGCTGCTTCAGAAGTTGCCGAGTCAAGTGAAGGAAATCTCATTATTAATAAAGGACGGGCGGGCGTTTACGTTTCACTAACAAGACCAAGTGCACACTGAAGAGTGTGTGTGTGTGTGCGTCTGGGAGCGAAAATGAAGCAAACGCGGTCGTTGTTAGATGAGGCGGAAGCGACCGATACGGATGCACGGACGTCCCTCTTTTGCTTGGATGACAGGCGGAAGCCGGACCGGGCCGTCGTCGACGGGCGAGTTCGGTGCGGCAGTGCAAAATTTAATGCAGTTAACGGGCGGCGCGCGGGGACGATACAAGCCCCTCTAGTTTACACCACCCGCTTCCCCCACCGACGGTACTCTTCACACCTTCAAAGAACGGAACGGGCTGTGGCTCGAGTGCATCTTAAATTGAGTTTCGGATGCTGTTCAACGGCTGGGAAGTTCGTAAGCCACCCGATTTCAAGAGCGAGTCCGAAGGGGTTGGAGGTTCATGTTTCTTATTTTACACAGGCAGTGCAGCTGAAGTGCAGCTATGCAACAGAGTGGTGTTGTTGCGCCAGTTGCCGGTTTTCCCACCGGTCTGGCTACTGCGAGCGGAAAAGCCACCACGTGGCCCGAGATTCTCGGGAGGGTGCTTAAACGTTTGTTTTGACTCGCACACGGGCCAACACGAACACTCGGAGTTGGATTTGTTTGCGGCGAATAGGAGTATCATGAAGAAATGTACATTTTAAGAACAAATATTAACTACACTACGAATGTTTTATAAAAATGAGGAAAGATCTTCAAGTTTTACTATAAAATTGAATTAAAAAATATGTAAAATATATTGTAAAATACTTCGCTGAACTTCTTTCTACCAGGTGTGTCCTTAGCTAGTCGAGATGCTTCATGTTCTTGCAAATTATATTATTATAAAAACGTATCTTCTAAAATTTAGAATATTTTAAGCTTGGTGAATTGTGCAAACCAATCCTTTTAGTGAACAATCAACACGGCTGGTTAACAGAACGCACCGGAAGCCGTGCAGACAGTGCAACTCTCCGAAGCAGAGAGCTTTCGAAGAAAACGTTGAACCGTCAGACGATAAGTTGAGCCAACTTCCCGAAGTGTAGCACTATCCCATCGTCGAAGAAATAGACTGCAACGAAACGCTTGGATCTCTACGTTCCAGGAGGCTTTCGACGTATTGACGAAAGCCGTACGTTCTCCTCTAGCTACCGATCCGAGTCGGGAACGATTATGTTTGAATTTTACAACTTTGTGTGCAAAT
>KZ069382.1:172962-183319 GCA_002091845.1 Anopheles cracens
ATTGATAACAATTGCAACTTGCAGTGAATGAACTTGGCGCGCTCGGTTAGGCCTGGATCGCAAACGGGGATGAAGTTTTTGTCTCCACATACGCCCCACACTCTTGCAGCTGCACCTCCCACCACTACGTCCCACGCAAACAACGACCCGAAAGTTTTTGCCACCGGGTTCTCTTTTATCACACTTGAAGGCTATAATTCTAAACTTTCGCCTGCACGCCTGCGGAGGGCGAACTTTTGCATGTGCAGTCGTTTGAAGAAGCATCGTGTTTAATGAGATTGTTGAGGTACGGTGCGGTGCGCCCGGCTCGGTTGGGGATTGATTTACTGGTGCAACTTTGCTGATGAGAGTTTCCAGTGGGTGCGGCGGTGGTAACTTGCAAGCCAGAAGTCCCCCACTCCCGATGGTAACATGAAGTACGCACTGCACTATCTTGCCAGGAAAAATGAAACTGCGTACAACACAAATTGCAGTAATCATTTGTATCAAGCGGGAAATGTTTATTAACGTGACTAATCGCGCGTTTGTTGAGCGTTAATAAAGCATTGGTGCAGTGCGGATTGCATACTTTTCGGAGCTAATTTGTCTAATCAACCCAAATTTGGATTCGTAATGCGTTGTGTATATATTGGACATGTTGAAACATCTTTTTTGACTACATCAGAAGAATATTACTTAGCATATTACTTATACAACCCTAATTAATGTTTTCCATACCTTCCAAGCAATTGCCAGCTGGAAGTATTAACTAATCAGACTAATACATCGATATCAAAGTGTTGCTGTAGTGCAATTTGCATACTTACCATAAGTATGATAATCTAAATAACCCCGAAATTATCCACTTTGCTCCGAAAATACGTTACTTGCTGATTTTTAAAGCTTTCCATATCTTTCGAATACTTTCTGACTCAAAATGTAAGTTTACGCCTAAAAGTATGCATGCTGCATTCACTCCTTCTGCATGACAATATAATAAATAGGGAAAACTGTGTGCGTATTAGCAGAAAAATTAAAAAATAAATAAAGTGTAGTATGATCTATCTACAAAATGTCTTGGAATAATTATCAAAATATCTTGCGATTAACGAATAGATACATTTCTTACAGTTTCTCTTAAAAATTTAAAGATTTTTCACGTTGAATAATGCACCTCTTCCTTTTCTTTGGCAATTAAATGGCATTTACTATGTTCTAAACCGCATTCTGAAGTAATGGTAGAAAATTTAGCTTCAAAAATATATACGAGATATGATAAGGATCAAACATTCCGCCATCATTATCCAGTTTGATTACAGAATCATCTTCGCTCTATCCCTAACGAATATTTGACAGATACACTGAACATTCCCACACCGAGACAAAACCAGAACGAATTTCGCTCGACCGCTTTCGGTGACCAATAAAACCCGGCACCGGGGAAGCTGGAAAAAGAGCAAAAGATGCAAAAGAGAACGCGAAAGCCCGAAGATGGTCACCCTAGGAATTCAACTAATTAAAGTTTCGCTTGCCGGCAGCGGCGGCAGCGGGTACCCACCGCCATCATCACACGGCCCAGAAATAATACAACCATTAACTCAATTTAAATTGAGCACAATTAATCCCTCGCGCGACCTCTCGCGCGGCGACTCCACGCTATCAGTGTGTCTTCCCTCGCCGGACAAGATTGCAATAGCCTCCTGATCTTTGGCCCGGGGGCTGCCGGGAAGCCGCTACCGGTTGTTGTTGCTCCGCCGGCTCCCGCAGAGGTCACGGGTGGGGAGTCGGCCGGGAAGCGATAGGCGACGCGCGCTCATTTCGACCGAATTCTTGTACGCCTTTTCACCCTGTTTTAATTACCAATTATCAGCACCGTGCCGTAATTTACCGCTAGGGGGAGGGTGAATGGCTGCGATTAAAACGTCACGCGACCAAGCCCGTAGCAAGCCCGTCCGGCAGGAAAAAATGAAACAAAATTCAAAACAATACAAAAAAAAACCGTTCGCGACTACGACTTCGGCTGTAATCATTATCATGGGTGGCTTACGCGGCGCTCGCTACACTTGAGCCGGTCGTTCGCGAGCTAATTCCGACCTATTTACACAGCCTGTAGGGGGCCTGATAGAAGAGGCGACGATGAATCATCAAAAGCGAACAGCGCACCGTTTGTGAATGAATCGTCTTCGGGCCGTCGTTCGGTCCCCCGCGCAATTGCACGGGATCAATTGAACAAGCAGATATGATTACTCTCGGGGCCACGCTGCCATAGCCGCGCGATGGGACGCCCGTTGCATGCGAATGGCAATTATGAATGGAGGAGAAGGTTCCGCGAGCTACTACGCTGGACGAGCAATGGGGACGCTATTAATAAACTCAATTACCGCTCGCATCCAGTTGCCAGCAGATATAGGAAGTGCAACACTCACCAATACCCCGAGTACGCGGGGATGAGTTGGCGAAAAACTCGATACTCCGTGCACCATTACCCAGCGCGTTTGGTGCACCGTTGGCTCTCTCTCTCTCTCTCGATGACAGCATCGTTGCAGTTCCGGTGACGCCCGGGGGGATGAGTTTATTATCCGTGTTTGCAACGGCTAGGCGCCGCAGTTGGCAGTTGGCCCATTTTTCACTGCCCATTCCCATCATCATCACCATCATCGTGCCCAGGCGCTTCAATCAACGCCTCGGCCCCTTGTTGCTTGTTTATTTGCAAGTTATGACAGCAGCAGCTCACCCGGGTGATGTGACAGGTGTGCGCACTGGCCCCGCAAAGGCAGGAATCGATAGCGCAGAAATGGCGTCGTTAAAGGCAAGTGTTTATGGGAGCTTTTACCTTTAAAGCACGGGTGGTTTATGTCCACAGAAATTAAATCAAACGCACCGCTCTGGATCATCCACCTCCGTAGAGTAATTAGCATCGGATCGTTTCATTTACGTGTTCCTCTGGACCACCGATGACGGAGCACCCACCCAGGCAGTAGCCGCGGCCGTTCTCAGCCGATTGCGAAAAGCCGCGTGTGCGGTGCGCGCTTATGTTGATTTTATTACCGTCTCGCAACGTGTTGCCGCCATTGTGGGTGTATTGTTCGGTCGTATCGCAGCCATTTCCCATTGCAATTTAATGCACCGGCGCATGGTGTGCATTCCACTGCGGCTGTGATTTGATTTTAGACGTGGTTTTTTCTCTCCTTCTCTCTCTGCTGTTGTTGCTGGGGTTGCTTTGTGCTCCAGCCTCTCATATGTATATGTTGCAAATATTATTCGACCCTCGGCACGAAACTGCAACACGGGGCACTCCATTTGCACCCTGCGTTCACCGTGCACACACCTTGAACCGAGGTGCCGTTTAATGGTGACGCCAGAGCTCTTGGCCCGTAGCTTAATTGCCCTTTCCCTTGCGCTCGTGCCGGTCTCCTGGCTCGTCAAAGCCCGCAGAGAACGAACCGGGGCGGTGAGCATAACGAGGGGGAGCGAGAGGGTCACGGCACTAACCGATTATGGTGCTAATGCTGCACCACTCACCAGCACACCCAAACATACCAGCAACATAGGCCGACACCGACTGGGGAATTTGTAAATGATTATTTGATTATTATCGCTCTCGAGTGTCCCAGGAGCTCGAGCGACAAACATGGCGGTTGCATGACGGTTGCATTTCCAAATACATTTATTCATGATCGTGTGTCATTAAATCATATTTAATGCTGTCTGTACCGTGGCCCATTTAACCTCTCGGTGACATGTCGCCGCGTTGGCCAGCGTGTTGGACGTGATGCAATACCTTGCTGATGAGAGTTTCCAGTGGGTGCGGCGGTGGTAACTTGCAAGCCAGAAGTCCCCCACTCCCGATGGTAACATGAAGTACGCACTGCACTATCTTGCCAGGAAAAATGAAACTGCGTACAACACAAATTGCAGTAATCATTTGTATCAAGCGGGAAATGTTTATTAACGTGACTAATCGCGCGTTTGTTGAGCGTTAATAAAGCATTGGTGCAGTGCGGATTGCATACTTTTCGGAGCTAATTTGTCTAATCAACCCAAATTTGGATTCGTAATGCGTTGTGTATATATTGGACATGTTGAAACATCTTTTTTGACTACATCAGAAGAATATTACTTAGCATATTACTTATACAACCCTAATTAATGTTTTCCATACCTTCCAAGCAATTGCCAGCTGGAAGTATTAACTAATCAGACTAATACATCGATATCAAAGTGTTGCTGTAGTGCAATTTGCATACTTACCATAAGTATGATAATCTAAATAACCCCGAATTTATCCACTTTGCTCCGAAAATACGTTACTTGCTGATTTTTAAAGCTTGACATATCTTTCGAATACTTTCTGACTCAAAACGTAAGTTTACGCCTAAAAGTATGCATGCTGCATTCACTCCTTCTGCATGACAATATAATAAATAGGGAAAACTGTGTGCGTATTAGCAGAAAAATTAAAAAATAAATAAAGTGTAGTATGATCTATCTACAAAATGTCATGGAATAATTATCAAAATATCTTGCGAATAACGAATAGATACATTTCTTACAGTTTCTCTTAAAAATTTAAAGATTTTTCACGTTGAATAATGCACCTCTTCCTTTTCTTTGGCAATTAAATGGCATTTACTATGTTCTAAACCGCATTCTGAAGTAATGGTAGAAAATTTAGCTTCAAAAATATATACGAGATATGATAAGGATCAAACATTCCGCCATCATTATCCAGTTTGATTACAGAATCATCTTCGCTCTATCCCTAACGAATATTTGACAGATACACTGAACATTCCCACACCGAGACAAAACCAGAACGAATTTCGCTCGACCGCTTTCGGTGACCAATAAAACCCGGCACCGGGGAAGCTGGAAAAAGAGCAAAAGATGCAAAAGAGAACGCGAAAGCCCGAAGATGGTCACCCTAGGAATTCAACTAATTAAAGTTTCGCTTGCCGGCTGTTCCTCTGGACCACCGATGACGGGGCCCCCACCCAGGCAGTAGCCGCGACCGTTCTCAGCCGATTGCGAAAAGCCGCGTGTGCGGTGCGCGCTTATGTTGATTTTATTACCGTCTCGCAACGTGTTGCCGCCATTGTGGGTGTATTGTTCGGTCGTATCGCAGCCATTTCCCATTGCAATTTAATGCACCGGCGCATGGTGTGCATTCCACTGCGGCTGTGATTTGATTTTAGACGTGGTTTTTTTCTCTCTCTCTCTGCTGTTGTTGCTGGGGTTGCTTTGTGCTCCAGCCTCTCATATGTATATGTTGCAAATATTATTCGACCCTCGGCACGAAACTGCAACACGGGGCACTCCATTTGCACCCTGCGTTCACCGTGCACACACCTTGAACCGAGGTGCCGTTTAATGGTGACGCCAGAGCTCTTGGCCCGTAACTTAATTGCCCTTTCCCTTGCGCTCGTGCCGGTCTCCTAGCTCGTCAAAGCCCGCAGAGAACGAACCGGGGCGGTGAGCATAACGAGGGGGAGCGAGAGGGTCACGGCACTAACCGATTATGGTGCTAAAGCTGCACCACTCACCAGCACACCCAAACATACCAGCAACATAGGCCGACGCCGACTGGGGAATTTGTAAATGATTATTTGATTATTATCGCTCTCGAGTGTCCCAGGAGCTCGAGCGACAAACATGGCGGTTGCATGACGGTTGCATTTCCAAATACATTTATTCATGATCGTGTGTCATTAAATCATATTTAATGCTGTCTGTACCGTGGCCCATTTAACCTCTCGGTGACATGTCGCCGCGTTGGCCAGCGTGTTGGACGTGATGCAATACCTAACGCTCCACTCGCTACGGAAGCTCCTGCCATGTCTATGGCCGGACGGCCATCTCGGAAATCGATTACGAAAACGATTGCGATTCTTCTCGAGCGCTTGAAGCAGTGAGCGCCAATTGTCGAGCGTGACGTAACGCGGAGACGTCACAACATTTCGTCCTTCGAACCGGATCGGACCGGTTCACTGAAGCAATCAATCTATCTCGGTACTACTGCTGCTGCTGCTGCTGCTGGTCAAAAACTTGAACCAGATGAAAGCGATTGATGAACCGGGCTGGTTCTGAGCTGGTTCTGGAGTCCCGCCCCCAACTCGGACGACCTTTTCCTGGCCGTGCGGGAGGAGGTTTTCCGAATGAATTATTGCTTTAATGAAGCCTTTATCTGATTACCGAACTGGAGCGTAACGCCGTCCGTAAGATGATATATCCGCAAGCTCCGGAAAAAGCCGGCGGACCGGGGGAGGCTCATTAATTATTGCCAGCATCGTAACGCATCACCCACCCAGCCCGAAAACTGACCCGGACTCACTATGCACAGCCCGGAAGCCCACATAAGTGGGGTAGAGTTTTCACGCAAATTACTGCCATGGGCTTTTACCGAGCGGCCGAAACGGCAGAGGATCGCAAAATCCGTCCCTGCCGCCACGGGTTCGGATCAGTTCGGGATAAGTATGAGTATCCTGCCTTCACGGGGCGGATATCGGTAGCCCGAAATTAATACAATTAATAGTTAATTTATTGGCCGTATAAGCCACAATACGGCCAATTACGCGTGTCTAGCCCCTTTTTGGGGTCGGCGCGCGAAACGTCTTCGGTCGGGGTTGTGGTGCGTCCTGCAGGAACTATAAAATAATCCGGATCTTGCGCTCGATAGCTCGAGATGCGCGATTATTGCGCGTGGTTCACTAGTTTCCATCGGCATACTGCACACGCCACATGCGTGTGATGGAAGCGAGAAGATCACTATCGCCTGTAAAGCGATCGGGCTCTGGATTAAGCAATTTGCTTCGACGGTTTACACAGGTTAACCGCATGTGACACAAGAAGGAGGTGATGATGATGTCGCGATTTTGCGATATTAGTTCTTAATTTAAACATTAGCAGGAAATTCATTTAAGTACAAGGTCACATTTAACTCCACGGAATCTATTTTTAATGGGTCACATATGCTTTGAATTTTATGAAATATAACAACAAATCTCAAATTTGTTTTTATTTTTTTCAGCACACTCCCGAACCTTTTCGTATGGTTTGCTAAAACAAATAATTTTAAATAAAATCAAAAAATCTCTCAAAAATTCTTCGAAACCTCTTGAGGGGTTTGGTAGATATCAGGTAAACTTTCTAATGGAAAAAAGTTTAGAATCTAATGCGAATAAAATTAATAAGACAATGCTATAATGCAATATTACTCAACAAATCTCAGAATATTTTTTTTCAAAATGATTTCAATGATTCCAAAAAATCGCCATAAAATTTTCATTTGAAATTGGCAACGCTCTAACGCGGTCACACTAGTGTTGAACAGTGCAAAGAATGTGACCTCCACATCAGTTCCTTTTCTCGGCGACCTCCCTGCCCACGCGACGTATCGCGCTGCTCCAACGGTCGAGATTTTCCGCGTTACAGAGCAGGTGATTTTCCGCGTTGTGCGTGTGTATTATCTCATTTCGCTAATGGTTCCGCTAATAGGAAAACATTTGTTCCCTTGCCCGCGTTCCCTCGTCGCGTCGCGGCCACTGGTACAGGGCGCAAGAACGCTGGAATGCCACGATAGTAATAGCATTCATTAGTTTCCGGTCGTACCGAAGAAAGACAGAACCATTGCGGGCTTCCGCTGAGCTGGGAGCGTTTCGCCGCACCGCCCTGTTTTAAACTTTCGCCCACCGCGCAAGAACACACGCAGGACAAACTGTGTATGAAATCGTGAAGCTTATTGCTGGCAAGATAATTTCAATCAGTTAAGCACTAATGAAAACGCGTGTCAAACGCGTGCGTGTGTGTGTGTGTGTGTTGCCAGGCTGCCTCGGGCCGATTCAAGAAGGCACGGGAGCACGCACGCACGCCCGCCGACCGATATCGCGTTCCGGCATGCCGACGCGCAACAATGCGAAACATAATTTCTGCCTCCGGTTCTGGCGGGCGCGCGACCGCGAAAACCGCACGGAATGTAATATTAATGGGGCCAATGATTGGGCCGGCTGAATCCATTTCGATGCCGGTCGCCGGCGCCCGAAAACCAGACCAGACGCAAATCTAATTCTCCGATCTCCGGGGGCGACGCGGTTGTCTTCGGGAAATCGCTTCAATCATAATTAACGATTAACCCCCTCGAAGGAGCGGGCGGAAAACTAGTCGTCCGGGTCGTCGTCGTGGGTCGCACGGAAAAGGTGCTATAATAACGTCTGGATTGACTCCCGGCTGACTGCCTACAGAACTTACGGTGTAATGTGATCCCCGGCGGTAGGAACGCATTCAAAAAAAAGCACAAGAAACGAAACCCCATGCGGGCAATAGCTCACGCGAGTTTAATCGGGTTTTTCGAGGCGGTGTGGGTTATGGGCGCATCGGGGCGTTAATTATCTTTAATATCGGGCCCAGGCCAATTGATGTACTGGTGGTGGTGATGATGAGGCGCTTTGGTCGCTGGTACGGGTACGGGTCAACCCGTACCGTATCGGAGGGTCGTATGGTAAAGGTTGATTGGTGTAAATGAGACGAAGATGTGCAATTGCGCCTTACCGAAGGGGGTAGTGTAGACCTTATGATCTCGTCTGCTTTAATTTAGCCCAATCGGTGGAATGAAGTGCACGATCAGGAGTGTTTTTGATTATTTTTATGTTTTCTACAACATTTCAACTATTTCACACGTAATTTGAACTAACAACATTGTCCTTTCTTTATAGTCTTTAGACCCTAGAACGCAAAAATACAAACATTCAACTATTGTAAAAAAATAATCTTGTTCATATTATCCATATAATACAAACAATTAAATTAAAATAATTTAATGTTAAAATACAATATTTTTCATTTGAAATTCATCATAATATTGTTTTTGTTAAAGATTTAATGATAAAGATTAAAAAATTATAAAAATAAAAAATAGAAAAAATAGATCATTCTATTGATTTGGTTTGTTAAATTGATTTGCTGAGAATGTGTTAAAATCCTATTCCTGTTGTGGTATCTATGATTATGTTTGACCATTTTAGTTTGATGTCAAGGTTCTATCAAGGTGAAATACCTAAGGAATGCTGGAGAAATGTGAAATGTCTGGTTCAAGGTCAATTACAGTGGAATATTCATGTTATTGATGATTATGAGCCATCGCAAAGTAACCTTTGAAAGGATTTAAGAGACTAATAAATATAAAGTCAAATTTGTATAATACAATATTTCAAAGAATTCATCATCAACACAAACACATTCCAATTGAATACTGGATTTAAGATCTACGATCAGAATCGATTAAAGTTTACACCTATCAACATTCTCCCACGCTCGTCAATAATTGAACGGAAATCAACGCTTGTCAAAAACAGTACTGCTTCCACAACAACAACACGAAGCCAATGAACGAAAAGAGGATCCCCAACAGTCCACCACACACACCACCACCCAACAAACGCTACTAAATCCACTTTGCATCCGAATGCGCCGCTCCGAGGCTTAAAAGCGTCCTGTGGAAGTATGCTGCCGCGAGACCGCCAACCCGGCGGCCCCAGCCGAAAAAGGACCGTCAATTTATAATCTCTAATTTGCCAACACTTCTGCCCAAAGCGCTGCCCCAAACACCCGTGCCAAGGACGACACATCGAGCCAATAAATACATTCGTTAACAAATTTCCTCCGGCCGGCCACCATATCGACAGCAACGGCGAGAAGAGAGCGCGAGAAAGAGAGAGAGAGAGAGTGCGTTGAATAATGCAGGCTCGAATTTACCACCACAAATTCACTCCCACCCGCCCGTAACTCGTCGCCATTAGCATACGCAGTGACGCGAAAATTCACACGCCACACGGAGCTCTGCCTCTGCAGGATTCGCTTTCATCTCGACCACGAACGCTGTCATGAATCGTTCTATCGATCAGCCCGCGCGCGAAAGATGATGACACGATCGGCAACGGGGTTTGAAACACGCATTGGTGACAGTGGTGCGCGCGTGTGTGTTCATGTTGTTTTGCGTTGATTGGAATGTCGAGTCAGAGAACGCGCTTCTAACAGCGGAACGAATCCACTGAAGTGGAAGAAGAAGCAACGAGAGAAAAAAAGCACGCAACCTTTATAATCACAACAACGCGCAACGCCAGCACATAAGAGTGTGTGACTATGTGCTGGATCTTCAACTAATAAAAAAAAACTCGCTGACTATTAAATTAGCATATAAATATTATTTCCAGCTCATCGGGGAACGACACCGGTAAGAAGCCGAAAGCAAAAGGAAGCGTTAGAAGTCAGTCAAAAATATATGCACACTCTTCCTCTCCCATACACACACACGCATAAACCTTTGGGCCGGCTTTTTTCGCATCAAACTGGATAACGAACTGTTTTGACGCATCGAGCGAGCTTT
>KZ069382.1:205307-218499 GCA_002091845.1 Anopheles cracens
TCTGATCTAATGACCCGATTTGCAAGCGCCGGAGCAATGGCATCAACAACAGGAGCTTACAGGCCGGATTGGCATGTAATTAAAACGAGAAAGTATTGGGACGTCTTCATTACGTGGCGTTCGGTCAAGCTGGGCAGGGAAAGAAATTCGACCTGGCAGCTCGGGAAGTTTATCTTCAGAAAGCTCTTTCTTTCTTCTCCCGATTCCGAGGCAAACGAAGCTGACTTGGATCACGCTGCTGGCCGGAGAGTAAAACAATTACGACCATCATGTCTTCGTCGGCCATCATGTGGAAGGAAAATTGTTTTATACTGCCGGCACGCAGCCACGACACGGCACGACCATGTCCAACGTTTGCAGGATGGACAATTTTATTAAGCTTTATATGCAGTGGAACATCATTTGTCCGCTGCTCTGCTGGGTACCGCAGTGAAGCTGTGAATAAGAGAGAACGTTCCGGCAAGACGCTCCAGGAGGAAAAACTTCCGTCACGTCCCACACTGGAGATCCCCATCCCCGGGATCCTCCGCCAGAACTCCCCGCACGGGAGCTTCCGCTTTTTCTCCGCAGACCATATTGAGTTTGCCGTTCCTTTGTCTCGCCCTGTTCCGCGGGCTCGTCCACCATCGCTTCCCGACTCCGTGTCCCAGTATATATGCCCGGGAGGCAATCTTCACACATGTCCCCGGACGTACGGTGGCCGGGTACACACGGCCATTGTGTGCGAGTTCCGCGAGAATAGAATCCAGTCCGGCCCGACGGTGTGCTCCAAGAAATCACGACTTCACTCCGGCTTCCTCACCAGGGGGCGCCCGCACCGCCTCCTCTAGTGGTCGTTTGCGGACGTTGGAGTGAAAGTGATTTCCATGCACGCTCTCACTCCGACGCACACACACATACATGTCATCGTCAGAGGCTCGGCTCGGTTATCGTCGGGATCGGAAAAGTGAATCTTTTCAACCAACCGACCAACCGCCGCAGGATACAGGACATGCTGACGAGAAAATTGTGTGAGTTGTGAATAAACAAAAATGGGATAAGTCGACATCTCACACGCAAACAAAGCCATCCCCCCATCAGTCGCGTTTCCTTCTGCCTCTCCACATAGAGTATGTGTGTGTGTGTCTATGTGTAAGGAACGCAAGAGTATGTATGCCAACACGGGACCCGGTGAAAGGATGATGAAATATGATATCCTTCAATGGCACCGAGTGTTGACTTCTCCGCTGCTCGGTTCCCGTTCGCCGCCGGGGTCCTTACATATCACGGTCAAGGGGGGGCTTTTGTCGCGGGCTCCGTTTCTTCGCGGTGCCGAGGAACCGAGGACACTTGCGGTGGGGAAAACCCAACCGGAGACCGCCAACGGCACAAAAGGCGAAAGGATGGAAATGGCATTATTTGCGTGTGCCATTTGCAGCCCGCTCGACGACGACGACGACGACGACCACTTCGGGGTATGCCTGCCGTGATGGGAATGTACTGAATGGGGAAGATAGAGAGAGGCAGAAAAAACACCGGAAAACCTGTGCCACCCTGCGGTTAGAATCATTTCCACGGCTGTCCGGAGCGGATGATTTCCGCCATTCAGTCGCCCGCCACGAGCCACACGGCCACCCGTCTGAAATGAGGCGAATCTTTTGCCCGCCGGCGACCCAGGGCAAACCAAGCGCGATAACTACGTTAGGCCGACGGTGGTGTGTCGGTGATCTTTGTTGGATGAGTGCGAGACGCTTCAAGGTAACGCCCGAGAGGGATGTGTGTGTGTGTTCCTGTTTTCCGCGTGCCGAGCCGTTCGCCCATTAGGTGGCCCTATTAAAGGTGAATAATAGGCCAAATTGGAGGTCGTTAGAATGAGTAGGTGAGAGCCGGGGCAAGTTCGTCCATACGGCACAACTAAACGCACTGCTAACTCGTTCGTCCTCGCATCCGGAGTTAATCGCAAGTTACAGTCGCGACAAGGAAGGCTTCTTCTGTAACAATCTTGCAGCCGATTATGTACAGAGAGTATACGCAAAAACTTGGGTGGACATGAATCCGTTGCAGTGCGCAACGTTCCGTGCGAACCTTTCCACGGTCAAATACAGTTGTTTCCGGTTATTTAATCGAATTTTTGTATAAAAACACACCATTTTGTCCGGAGTTAATCGCAAGTTACAGTCGCGACAAGGAAGGCTTCTTCTGTAACAATCTTGCAGCCGATTATGTACGAAGAGTATACGCAAAAACTTGGGTGGACATGAAACCGTTGCAGTGCGCAGCGTTCCGTGCGAACCTTTCCACGGTCAAATACAGTTGTTTCCGGTTATTTAATCGAATTTTTGTATAAAAACACACCATTTTTAACAATCTTGCAGCCGATTATGTACGAAGAGTATACGCAAAAACTTGGGTGGACATGAAACCGTTGCAGTGCGCAGCGTTCCGTGCGAACCTTTCCACGGTCAAATACAGTTGTTTCCGGTTATTTAATCGAATTTTTGTATAAAAACACACCATTTTGATTTCTGTAGCGAGTTGAAAACGTTATTACAACAAGTTCAAGGTTTTTCCCGATATTGTCAAAATTTATTATAAGGTTTCATTGAAAATATTCTAGGTAGGATCGATATGTTTATCAAATTTTCTGTTCTTCTCCTCTTTTGAATCACTCACTCCTTGAAATTCTTGAGCAATGGGAAATATTTGAAAAAGTGAAAGACAAAAAAGATCCAAAAGATATTTGAGTTTTTAGTCTTAATGTTTATATCATTAAGGTAATACTCTTATGAAAGACACTGAAAGAATCGCATCAGAATCTTTCTGCGATGGATCCAGAAAGATTCAGAAATATCTAAATGGACATGAACAAAAAGGACATGATGTTATTTTGAAATCTGGACTACCTTTCTTTACTAGATTTGCGAAATTATACAATCATAGTCATGTGGAATGCGGATGTACAAATTCAAGGTACTTCACGTGAGCATCTATAGAACGTCTATAGAACCTTAAAGCCTTCCGCCAGCTAGTCAAAGTAGTTCCATTCCCCCGCCGCATCGCAAGCAATCATCGTCCAAAGCATGTCCATTTCTTCAGCCCAACCTTGCCGCACTTGGAGCGCACTTGCTCGCAATGCTTCATTACTTATTTACGTTAACGTTTCGAGGACGGGGCAACAACTTTTTGTGTCACTCGCTCTCGACGGCGGTTTGACGGAAAGCATCTTGCCGGAAAAATCACCCCACAACTCTCGGGCCACCATCTCCGAGATCTGTGACCTACTAAATGGCTGGCCATCATTTTTCCCCATTACACACTCGCACATGGTTTTACATGATTGTGCATTTGGGTTGGTACACTTTAGCACGCGGAATCGGCCTAACCTTCAACCCATAAACCACTCGTCGCAACCGAACACACACACACCAGTCTAAGCCATCTAGGCCATCTAGAATCGGGAGGAGGAAGGCAGAAGGCACCCGCACGACGAGCGATAAAATCCTGTACTTTCTTCCGAATCGCTTCTCCGTCCGTCGCCCGATATCACCAGCCGCACTGGCGTCAGAATGGGGTTCTGGGCGTTCGCGAGAGCACTGCGGGGGGGAGGTAAACGATAAGGACATACGTACTACCCGGCATGGCGGAGGGACGGGAATCATAACGAAAAAAGCCGATCCAAGCATTTACGTATCGAACGGGAGAGATGGGTGATATGGAGATTGGTCGGGTCGAGCGGAAAGTGAAACGGAAAGACCCGCACCCGTACATCCAAGGCCGGACTGGGTCGAATTGCTCGTCTCGGGTTTGTTGTTTGTCATGTTTTAACTTCGATCACGATGCCACCGGAACGATAAGCAGGGACGCTCGCCAGCGTATCTGGTGGCTTGGTTTTGCGTGGCGATGGCGGCGTGGTAGTTTGATCGGTACTTAAGCCCTCCCGCCCAGCACGAGCGTGAAAGTGAGACGGATTTTCCCGAGCTCGAGCTCCCAGAAATATTATCCTTCTGCAGGCATACAGCGGGTATGTATTTGTGTGCGTGTGTTGTGCACACAAGATGCTTTGATAATTTTTTAGGCAACTTTTCCCCTTACGCTGCGTGCGATTTTATTGCGGATGATTCCGTAAATCTGCTCGACCCGGTACATGTGTGTTTGTGTGAGTGTAGCGCGGATCGATGTGGTGAGAAGGAAACTGTTTTTCTGACTTTTCCTTTTTGCACAAAAAAAAACAAAAAAAAACACGACCCATAACGAGCCACCCCCCAAACAAGCCCATGGATAATCCGATCCGGGTGTTATTTTTTCTCGCTCGATCCACCTATACTCGTACTCTCGTGTGGCTTGCGTATCCTGGGTGCCGGTGTTGTTGTTTGCGTGCGACTTCAAGGTTGCAACCGAGGGAAGCAAACCGGATAACTGGGTTGATGCAGGGAAAATTGAATCAATTTCCCGTGCAGGCGGCTTTCCCAGCGGCAGGACGAGCAGCACACACACATGCGTGGGAGGGAGAAACCACATCCACCGCCATGTTCTCAAGGATAAGCGTAACTGAGCGAGCCACGGCCCTGGTTTATCCGTACGACCGGGTGGCTGGAAAATTACGCGTTGCTAAGGCGATCGGGGCGACCGGCGGCCATGTTTTGATTCCTACGCTTTATCCCCGGTACGCTCGTCGTGGGTCGTGGTGAAAAAAACATCTCATCCTCCCAAGATTGGCCAGTGGCACAGTGGCCGAAGCCAAAGCTGAGCCTAATCCCTGGCGGAGTGGCGATGGAGCACAGCGGACGCGTATATCGTTATTTGTCCGACACACCGAGACGCGTCGTTAAATCCGGTCGTTAGTGTCGGGAGGAGGGCGCTGGGTGAAAACAATTTTCCTTACCACCACCAGCTTTACGCAGAAAAGGTTTCATAAGTCGACATCTCACACGCAAACAAAGCCATCCCCCCATCAGTCGCGTTTCCTTCTGCCTCTCCACATAGAGTATGTGTGTGTGTGTCTATGTGTAAGGAACGCAAGAGTATGTATGCCAACACGGGACCCGGTGAAAGGATGATGAAATATGATATCCTTCAATGGCACCGAGTGTTGACTTCTCCGCTGCTCGGTTCCCGTTCGCCGCCGGGGTCCTTACATATCACGGTCAAGGGGGGGCTTTTGTCGCGGGCTCCGTTTCTTCGCGGTGCCGAGGAACCGAGGACACTTGCGGTGGGGAAAACCCAACCGGAGACCGCCAACGGCACAAAAGGCGAAAGGATGGAAATGGCATTATTTGCGTGTGCCATTTGCAGCCCGCTCGACGACGACGACGACGACGACCACTTCGGGGTATGCCTGCCGTGATGGGAATGTACTGAATGGGGAAGATAGAGAGAGGCAGAAAAAACACCGGAAAACCTGTGCCACCCTGCGGTTAGAATCATTTCCACGGCTGTCCGGAGCGGATGATTTCCGCCATTCAGTCGCCCGCCACGAGCCACACGGCCACCCGTCTGAAATGAGGCGAATCTTTTGCCCGCCGGCGACCCAGGGCAAACCAAGCGCGATAACTACGTTAGGCCGACGGTGGTGTGTCGGTGATCTTTGTTGGATGAGTGCGAGACGCTTCAAGGTAACGCCCGAGAGGGATGTGTGTGTGTGTTCCTGTTTTCCGCGTGCCGAGCCGTTCGCCCATTAGGTGGCCCTATTAAAGGTGAATAATAGGCCAAATTGGAGGTCGTTAGAATGAGTAGGTGAGAGCCGGGGCAAGTTCGTCCATACGGCACAACTAAACGCACTGCTAACTCGTTCGTCCTCGCATCCGGAGTTAATCGCAAGTTACAGTCGCGACAAGGAAGGCTTCTTCTGTAACAATCTTGCAGCCGATTATGTACGAAGAGTATACGCAAAAACTTGGGTGGACATGAAACCGTTGCAGTGCGCAGCGTTCCGTGCGAACCTTTCCACGGTCAAATACAGTTGTTTCCGGTTATTTAATCGAATTTTTGTATAAAAACACACCATTTTGATTTCTGTAGCGAGTTGAAAACGTTATTACAACAAGTTCAAGGTTTTTCCCGATATTGTCAAAATTTATTATAAGGTTTCATTGAAAATATTCTAGGTAGGATCGATATGTTTATCAAATTTTCTGTTCTTCTCCTCTTTTGAATCACTCACTCCAAAGTGATTTCCATGCACGCTCTCACTCCGACGCACACACACATACATGTCATCGTCAGAGGCTCGGCTCGGTTATCGTCGGGATCGGAAAAGTGAATCTTTTCAACCAACCGACCAACCGCCGCAGGATACAGGACATGCGGAGAAGCTGACGAGAAAATTGTGTGAGTTGTGAATAAACAAAAATGGGATAAGTCGACATCTCACACGCAAACAAAGCCATCCTCCCATCAGTCGCGTTTCCTTCTGCCTTTCCACATAGAGTATGTGTGTGTGTGTCTATGTGTAAGGAACGCAAGAGTATGTATGCCAACACGGGACCCGGTGAAAGGATACGCACATGGTTTTACATGATTGTGCATTTGGGTTGGTACACTTTAGCACGCGGAATCGGCCTAACCTTCAACCCATAAACCGCTCGTCGCAACCGAACACACACACACACCAGTCTAGGCCATCTAGGCCATCTAGAATCGGGAGGAGGAAGGCAGAAGGCACCCGCACGACGAGCGATAAAATCCTGTACTTTCTTCCGAATCGCTTCTCCGTCCGTCGCCCGATATCACCAGCCGCACTGGCGTCAGAATGGGGTTCAAAAAGTGAAAGACAAAAAAGATCCAAAAGATATTTGAGTTTTTAGTCTTAATGTTTATATCATTAAGGTAATACTCTTATGAAAGACACTGAAAGAATCGCATCAGAATCTTTCTGCGATGGATCCAGAAAGATTCAGAAATATCTAAATGGACATGAACAAAAAGGACATGATGTTATTTTGAAATCTGGACTACCTTTCTTTACTACATTTGCGAAATTATACAATCATAGTCATGTGGAATGCGGATGTACAAATTCAAGGTACTTCACGTGAGCATCTATAGAACGTTTATAGAACCTTAAAGCCTTCCGCCAGCTAGTCAAAGTAGTTCCATTCCCCCGCCGCATCGCAAGCAATCATCGTCCAAAGCATGTCCATTTCTTCAGCCCAACCTTGCCGCACTTAGAGCGCACTTGCTCGCAATGCTTCATTACTTATTTACGTTAACGTTTCGAGGACGGGGCAACAACTTTTTGTGTCACTCGCTCTCGACGGCGGTTTGACGGAAAGCATCTTGCCGGAAAAATCACCCCACAACTCTCGGGCCACCATCTCCGAGATCTGTGACCTACTAAATGGCTGGCCATCATTTTTCCCCATTACACACTCGCACATGGTTTTACATGATTGTGCATTTGGGTTGGTACACTTTAGCACGCGGAATCGGCCTAACCTTCAACCCATAAACCACTCGTCGCAACCGAACACACACACACCAGTCTAAGCCATCTAGGCCATCTAGAATCGGGAGGAGGAAGGCAGAAGGCACCCGCACGACGAGCGATAAAATCCTGTACTTTCTTCCGAATCGCTTCTCCGTCCGTCGCCCGATATCACCAGCCGCACTGGCGTCAGAATGGGGTTCTGGGCGTTCGCGAGAGCACTGCGGGGGGGAGGTAAACGATAAGGACATACGTACTACCCGGCATGGCGGAGGGACGGGAATCATAACGAAAAAAGCCGATCCAAGCATTTACGTATCGAACGGGAGAGATGGGTGATATGGAGATTGGTCGGGTCGAGCGGAAAGTGAAACGGAAAGACCCGCACCCGTACATCCAAGGCCGGACTGGGTCGAATTGCTCGTCTCGGGTTTGTTGTTTGTCATGTTTTAACTTCGATCACGATGCCACCGGAACGATAAGCAGGGACGCTCGCCAGCGTATCTGGTGGCTTGGTTTTGCGTGGCGATGGCGGCGTGGTAGTTTGATCGGAACTTAAGCCCTCCCGCCCAGCACGAGCGTGAAAGTGAGACGGATTTTCCCGAGCTCGAGCTCCCAGAAATATTATCCTTCTGCAGGCATACAGCGGGTATGTATTTGTGTGCGTGTGTTGTGCACACAAGATGCTTTGATAATTTTTTAGGCAACTTTTCCCCTTACGCTGCGTGCGATTTTATTGCGGATGATTCCGTAAATCTGCTCGACCCGGTACATGTGTGTTTGTGTGAGTGTAGCGCGGATCGATGTGGTGAGAAGGAAACTGTTTTTCTGACTTTTCCTTTTTGCACAAAAAAAAACAAAAAAAAACACGACCCATAACGAGCCACCCCCCAAACAAGCCCATGGATAATCCGATCCGGGTGTTATTTTTTCTCGCTCGATCCACCTATACTCGTACTCTCGTGTGGCTTGCGTATCCTGGGTGCCGGTGTTGTTGTTTGCGTGCGACTTCAAGGTTGCAACCGAGGGAAGCAAACCGGATAACTGGGTTGATGCAGGGAAAATTGAATCAATTTCCCGTGCAGGCGGCTTTCCCAGCGGCAGGACGAGCAGCACACACACATGCGTGGGAGGGAGAAACCACATCCACCGCCATGTTCTCAAGGATAAGCGTAACTGAGCGAGCCACGGCCCTGGTTTATCCGTACGACCGGGTGGCTGGAAAATTACGCGTTGCTAAGGCGATCGGGGCGACCGGCGGCCATGTTTTGATTCCTACGCTTTATCCCCGGTACGCTCGTCGTGGGTCGTGGTGAAAAAAACATCTCATCCTCCCAAGATTGGCCAGTGGCACAGTGGCCGAAGCCAAAGCTGAGCCTAATCCCTGGCGGAGTGGCGATGGAGCACAGCGGACGCGTATATCGTTATTTGTCCGACACACCGAGACGCGTCGTTAAATCCGGTCGTTAGTGTCGGGAGGAGGGCGCTGGGTGAAAACAATTTTCCTTACCACCACCAGCTTTACGCAGAAAAGGTTTCGATGCAAAACGCAAACAAAATAAAACAAAAACTGGAAACGTTCCTTTAAATATATCTCATTACATTGTGTGTTTTCGTGATACGGTGAGGCTCTTTTATGAAAACAGCAGCGCACCCCCGCTCGCACCAACACGGTGACGTAATGGCGCAAGCATCTCTCATCCGCTGCGCATGTTTCTCTCGGTTTCCCGCCAAAAGCCGTCCATGATGTAATCGCGAACGTGGGACGCGAGAACGCGCGCAAAACAGGTTACCCCATCAGCAGTCGCCAAACGGACCAAACAACAACAACGGACTGGAGAGTTGCGCGCGCAAAAGTAAAAAATCACATCCAAAGAAGGCATTGATCGAGCCGTGCACGTACATGGGGGGGAAGGCCTGTAGCGCGATCCGTGCACCGTACGATTGCGATCGAGTAAAATTTTGCCTCTTTCTGTGCCACGTTCAAAACGTCCCGAAGAACCGGTTCCAACCGGAGCGACGTTCCGCCGGGGTTTACAAACAAACATCACAACGTGGTTACCAAGTGCCGGCCGCGTGTGGCGATCGCATGCCATCATCATCATCACCAGTGCCGGTTTCTGTTCTCTTTTCGTTCGTTTTTGGCGCGAATTTTTAAACCCGACGAAGGGTAGAGAGAGAGAGAGATCGTTTGCATTCTGGCAAGGCGCACCTGGAGCATGAAGTGTTTTTATCCGTTTTCTTAACAGCTCCTTTTCGAACATTTTTCGATCGAAAATCGTAAAATCTGTGCATTTGGCACTTGGAGTAGACATTTCTGAATAATTTTGATTTTTTTTGGCACTATATTTTGACGACGTTGGAAATGATGTTTTTCATTAAGCAGCCAGAAGCGTTCAGCAAGAAATCCCGCGAATTTGAAATGCGCAATGTAATTTTTCCAATATTTTACACAAATATTCCTTATGATGTAAGGATATGGTTCAAGATTTTGTTTGACAATACTCATGCAATTTAGATGTCATTTACAAAATTTTGAAAATTATAGTCACAAATGAAACGATTTTCATCCAAAATCTCTCAAATGACCTCGACCAAAGTTTAGATATCCGTGTTGAAATAATGCCTTCAAGCCTTTCATCTGCTTCTGAGATGGAATTAAACAAAATTATCTAAAAAAAAATCCGTGATTGACACTTCCTTTCCATAATTATCCAAAAAATGTTCACACAAACAACTCTTAAAGACATTTGGAGGAGCGATGAAGAAAAAAAACAACCCGCCCCATAACTTCACGCGATACTCCTGGACAATTAAATAAAAGCTGTCTACAGGCTCACCGTGCTCTGGAACGCTCCGCGCCACACGGCTTAAAACTTGTTCCGGCGGCGAGGATCGCGTGGGCTCGAACCGCCTCCCTGAAGCCGAAGACGACGCCAAGCCACCGCACTGACACGCAAATACTGTTTCTTCCATTTCACCGGCAAACTGTTGCGTTGTTTCTTCCTGCTCTCCAACCACGCGCGTCCATCATCGCCCCGGGGACGGCCATCGCCCTTTTTTCCCAAACGGTCAGCACGCGCGGGTGTGAGGGTTGCACGGCGCAAACGGGCGCAAAACAATCGTTAAAGTTTAGATCTGCGCTGCCCTTCCCTTCCCAAAAACGCTGCAGCCACACTTCACAAAGATGTCAATTTTAATTTTCAACCGACAATCAATTTTACCCGCACCCGAAACGCGCCGAAACGGCCGCCGAAACAAATAAAACAAGCCGCGAAGGGACCTGTAGCGTCGGGCAGGTTGGAAGTTTCGCTTCGCTGCAGAGGTTGGTTGTTGCTGAATTTTTTATACGCGTTTTGGGAAATACGGAAAACGCACCGGAACCGGGTGGGAGGGACGGACGCTATAAATCCATTTCCCGCTTCGGTTTCGGCAGGGGAGTTTCATGGAGGAACGTTGTTTGTTTGTTTGACAGACGGCGCACGCTGACGACGACGGTGACGACGTCGACGACGAGAAAACGATCATTTAATTTTCGAATCAGTTGTCGCGCTGACGACAACGGTTGGGAAGAAATTAAGTGTCGAAGAAAACAAGGATCTGTCCGGGTGGGATTGTTTCGTTTCGGGGGATAGCTGTCCCTTTATTTGCGATGAACAAACCGCACGACACGAGTGCGGGCGTGTCGTCATTTTGATGAGTTTTTATTGAAACCTATGCCTTTTAGAGCAGGCTATCCGTCCGAAGAAAGTCTCTTACCGGCACTAATGCGCTTTATTAGTGACGAAAAGCTTGTACCGCTGCTGCTGCTGCTGCTGCTCGGGCCAAACACTTCACGTGTGTAAATACTCTCAAACCACACGGGTGAGCCTCCTCTGTTTGCCCGCGGCCTCGCAGTATCGCAAACGCAGCCAGGAAGCCAGGAAGGATGGCGCGATCGACGCCAACAAAGAAAAGGGCAATTAGAGTGGCGGAAACGGGCGTACGAGTCGCACGTCGGGGACAGTTAGTCATATTTGGGATCGGTAACCCGCTGCCCTCCCCACGCTCCGATTTCTTTCCGGCCCGGTCGTTCTAATGAACAGCTATTTTCGAAGAAAACAACTAACCAAACAGTGATCCGGTGGGGATCCTGTCGAGGAACGGATCGGAAGCGCGGCGGAAACCGGGGAGGGATATTTCACATGTTCGTCACGAAAAGCCCAGCCACGTACCGCACATGCGGGGTGTGTACAACAACACAATCGATCAACAGAAACACGCACGACGGTCCGGAATGCCTCGGTCCCAGAGTCTATTTGCTCTTGCCGTACTTTAGCACTCGGCGTTCGGAGTGTGTGAAGGGCTTTTTCTTACGTGTCGGGTTTCGCCTTTCGCCGCGCGTTGTTCATCTTCATCCCAGGGCCTTTTTACGACTGTTTACCCGTGCACACACACACGAGCCGCAGCAGCAGCAGCAGGTAGTACGTGACCTCTTAACACATTACCCTACGCCCCGAAAAACCGAGCCTCATTAAGCGCCTGCTAACTTGAAGGGCTAATAAAACCTCGAACCGTGTACGTCGTCGCCACCCATTGCAGCAAACCCAGTTTTATCCGGCGGGAGTGAGTGGATCGGGTCGGTTTGGCCGGTGGTCTTGGGAAGATTTTTCTCGCTTCTGCACACACACACACACAGGCCGAGAAGCGAATGTTTTCCCTTTTCTCCGAGCACAAATTACAGGAGCACGTAGCTCGACACGTGTGCTACCGGCGTTCGGGAAGGGAAATTTTCGATCGATTAGCACCTAAAACGGTTGGGTCGGTTCCTGCCGGTGCTCGTCCGCTTCCTGCGGTACACGGATAGTGACGGACCAATTTACAGACCCCCGTCAATGGGTAGTGCAAACGATGTACAAACCTACACCGCAGCGCAAGGGGCGAAAGGCAAGTCACGTCAACTCGCGCGGGGCTGGAGAAAGATGCACTCGGAATAGACAACGAGAGGACGACAAGCCTTCGACGAAGCTCTCGGCGACGACGCTGTCGATAAAACCGAACTGCGTAGGCTGGAACGACGACCGTTCTGAGCTGAGCAAAAACAAAAAAACACCGACCACACCAGAGACCAAGAAGATGGCCCCCGATTGTTGTCTGCGAACGTTGCGACTTTCGTGTCGGTCGTCCGCCCACGGGATGCTGCGGGATGCTGCGGGAGACACATCGGGAGCACCGGTATGGCTTCTTCTTGGGACAAGAGGCTTGCACAAGAACCCAAAAAAAGAAGAAAACAACAGAAAAACCAGGCCCAGAACGCAGCCATCGAGGCGATGAGAAAGTGACGAGGCAACCGCAACACGGCTGTGACCTCTGAAACTGATCTCCGTGGTTTTTGCGTGGACGTCCGGGGATAGCGCGAACTTCCCATGAGAACTCCGTCCGCCGATACTCCCATAGATCGGGACGACATTACGGGCTGTCCGTGTGTGAGTGTGCACGACATTGAAATCGTAATGCCGACACGTGTTTTGCATGAAGGCGTTTTAATTACGTCCAGTTGACGGCGTGCGCAATGAGTCATGCGATGGGTACGTAGATGCTTGCCGAAGCTCCGATTCCGAGAACTTGCGATAGACAGCTTTAATTGCCGCTCCAATCGCGTGCGCAGCGCGCTGACTCACTGTGAGAGGTGTACGCAAACCGTAGCCTTTATTACGACTTCGATAAGGTGAATTTTTTAGCCGGCTGTAAGAAGCCCGGATAGAGTCGTCAAACCCGCAAATGATTAATGATCACGCCACAAACTATCTC
>KZ069382.1:224014-236853 GCA_002091845.1 Anopheles cracens
GTAGCCAAAATGGCATAAAAGCACGGCCGCACTCACACGGAACGCAGAACTCCCACCCTGAGCGACTGAGGGGATGTAATAAAAATTTATGTTTAAAAAAACGCGCCAGCGCATACATCGCTCGCGTGGCAAAAGCTGGCAACTGGCATGTTTTATGTACGTGAAAAATGCACCACCACGGCTGTGAAAGTCCGGCCAGAATCGCTCACTCTTTCTCGCGTTCCGCGAAAACGGAGGATGCTGTTTTCGGCGCCCGGCACCGCATGTAGTGCGCGCGAATTTCACATAAGTTTTCATATTTTATGTGCGGCGAGCGGCTGCTCCACGGGTTCGGCATGCCTCCTCCACGTGGGTGGTGGGCGTGCGGATAACATGGTGATGAACAAAAAAAAACTAGCTTCAGGGAACGACACCCGGGATGTAATTCGCGTCACTTACAAACTTTTCAACACCCACTGACCCCCCATTGGGAGGGAAATTGGGAGGGAAGCGCACAGCCTTCTGTGCATCGTTCGTCATCGTCATACAAAGTGACCACCATCGGTTACAGGCTTCATTCATTTTTTTCCTTAATTTTTGTTTGCCACAGGGAAAACCACACGATTTGAAAATTTTTGCCTGTATTTTTTTACGGATATTCTACTGTGATGAAAAATACAACCGAGTTGCGTTGGATGCATTATTTGTTGGATCGAGTTGCATCGGATGCAACAGGATGCACTCAATGGGCGCGAGATGCGATGCAATTTTCATTAAAATTTCAGCGCAAATACGATCCCGAAAGGAGCTTGCTATTTAATTAATTTATTTTTTTATTCCCTCCCTACTTGAAACGGGGATGAGTAGAAGCGGTGGAAACCAATCACATTTAGGGTGTGAAAATGCATCCCCAAATGGGGACGTGCGCTACACACGCGTAACGATCGATGCGCCGATTGTTTGCGATTTTCCAGACGAGTTGGCTCTCCCACTGCTTTACTTTGAGCGAAACGCACTGGGTTCTGATGAGGTGCAGTTTAAATCGCGCAAAAATTCTCCCTCTCCCTGCTGATAATCGTTGCGTTCATCGTCGGAGGTAATTTGACGCCCGATTACGTCCGCGCACGAAGCGATTAAAGCGTGAATGTTTGGCGAATGGATGTTTCCTCGTTTCTGCACCGAAAAGCGAAAAAAAAACCCCGTTGGGACACAAATTAGGCCACATAACGTGCACAAGTAAGGTGCTTCGCTGCCAAAAGCATACCACAAACACACCCAAAGGCGGATAAAAATCGCCGACGATGGCAGATTGCGCGTTTCTGCAAAACAAATCGACCGGCCTTTAGGTTGTACGCCTTTAGTTCAAGCAACAAGCGGCAAAATATTTTTTTTTGGGAAAGAGAATTGAGCCCGTTTTTGGTTTCACAATATCAGATGTTACTGTTTTCACGGTCGTATTACAGTTTCCTTTCCGAAAACGCTTTCGAGCAGCTTGGAACAAGCCCTCCAACAGGCCGGCCGGCTCTATTGTCAGCACATCTGCCACTGATGGTCTCCAAGGATTCGAAGCATTTCTCTCGCTTCATAAAAACCCATAACGACGCATGGAGAGACCTCTCCATGCGAAAGGAGTAGGCTCTCTGGTCCAGTGCCTGGCACTGCAGGCACGTCTGGCAGGAACACTAGATTGTGGTAATCAAACCACCTTCCGGTCTGGCCGGGCTGGTTCTTCGGCAACCGGCTAAAACTCCGCTCCTAACCTACACACCTCAGTGTGGGCCTGCAGGAGATGTAAATATGAACCACACGCCACAGTGCAGTGGGCATGACGTACTCAGGTACACACACACACACACACTCTCTTCCCTAAAAAACAATAGGAGCTGGCGAAACGGACGAACTGAGTGTCCGGAACAGGATATGAGGCGGGTGTTGTTTTTTCTCCTTTATTTGGCCGCAACCGACGCCATTCGTTTCATATCAGCGTTTAGACGTCCGCGAAACCGCAGCACTTCATTCCGTTACCGGAACCCGGCGATAGTGGCGATCCGCGCGAGCGCGCAAACACACACACACAAACGTAGCCAAAATGGCATAAAAGCACGGCCGCACTCACACGGAACGCAGAACTCCCACCCTGAGCGACTGAGGGGATGTAATAAAAATTTATGTTTAAAAAAACGCGCCAGCGCATACATCGCTCGCGTGGCAAAAGCTGGCAACTGGCATGTTTTATGTACGTGAAAATTGCACCACCACGGCTGTGAAAGTCCGGCCAGAATCGCTCACTCTTTCTCGCGTTCCGCGAAAACGGAGGATGCTGTTTTCGGCGCCCGGCACCGCATGTAGTGCGCGCGAATTTCACATAAGTTTTCATATTTTATGTGCGGCGGGCGGCTGCTCCACGGGTTCGGCATGCCTCCTCCACGTGGGTGGTGGGCGTGCGGATAACATGGTGATGAACAAAAAAAAACTAGCTTCAGGGAACGACACCCGGGATGTAATTCGCGTCACTTACAAACTTTTCAACACCCACTGACCCCCCATTGGGAGGGAAATTGGGAGGGAAGCGCACAGCCTTCTGTGCATCGTTCGTCATCGTCATACAAAGTGACCACCATCGGTTACAGGCTTCATTCATTTTTTTCCTTAATTTTTGTTTGCCACAGTGTGCTTTGCGGGCGCGAATCCTTCGCATTGTTTCGTACACGCGAGCTGCATACGGCAGGCAGGACTCCCACCCACCCGGTGCTCCGTCAGTTGGGGTGCATTAAAAATGCATTAAACATATTTTATTCATGACTTTTCCTGGGTAGGGAAGGCGACTGTCGTACAGAAGCCGAGAATCGGGCAGGTTATTATGCACAGGTGATGCTTGTTTTTGCCACTGCTCAATATTTCACGAACCGTGCAGGTGGGGGAGGTCGTTGTGTACACATACAAGCACACGTTGTAAACACCGATAGTGGACACGAGCCGTTCACGGGACAAGAGATAAGCGTACATTCATCTCTGGACATGGGGTTTACATGGCACCTGGAACATATCGCTGCTGCTGCTGCTGCGTCCCCGGGAGGATGCTGCGAGAGTTCACCTGGACGCACGATGGAGCGCTGTCCCTGAGTGTGGTGCTTTTGATTTTATAGGATTTCAAAATGTCCACCCCACACACATACACGCGCGCGCAATGAGGTTACCTGTGGGGCTGCGCGCACGTATTCAATTCGTCAAAAATCCAACCACCCCACCCACTTTTCGGTATTGGTGTGCATTTTGTGCATCGTGAGTCAGTGCGCCCTCCGGGCAAAGGCGCGTAGATGCGAGTGAGCGAGACAACGAACTGCAGTGAATGCAGTTCTTTTTTCTTCCTCCTGTTGTCGGTTGTATTCCGCAGAACCGGATTGAGTCACCGTCACCGAGCCGGGCTTGCATTATTGTCTCGCGCGCTGTTGTAGAGACGGGGTCCCCCACCTCCCACCCAATGGGGAGGTTTCATTTGCATTTGCCACCCCGCGCAACCACTTTTGTCGTTATAAAAGGAAGCAAAAAAAAACCCACCCCACAGCATAAAAAGAATTAAACATAATAATCAAGCGGCAGCGCACAGGGTACAAAAAAAAAGCAAATCGGTTCGATCGCCCAAAGTAATCGAGATTGAAAGTGAACCGTTGGTGTGAGTGCCGCTGTTTGACCGATAAATGGGGTTGCTTTCAGGCTGTTTACTTGCGCACTCGGTGTCGTGTTTTGCACTTTAAAAATCATTTACAGCCGTTTCGTTTCGTACCATTTTTTCCCCAGTTAATAGAACCATTTGTGAAGGTGTTTGTTAATACTAACATAAATATTTCATATAGTAAAAAATCACTCAACGGCCAGTGCATTTTTTTTCTTCATATTTTGTGTGTGCACTGCTGCAGTTGCTTCGCCTTTCTCGGCGTTATCTCGTGCATGGGCCTTATTTTTACGACAAATCGTAAAGGCAAACACAGCGAAATGGGCCGCGAAAAAATCGATTACGACCACGCCACCCCATAGAAGGGCCGGCCGGGTGAAAGGGGTGGGCCCGGTGGGCCGAACCCTTGCCAACAACGGTCTTAAGTGCATTCACTCATTCGTCACCAGGTCCCAAACCTTCCCCGACTCATTATTTATTATCTCCTGCAGTTTTCTCGCTTCCCGTCATCGTCATACAAAGTGACCACCATCGGTTACAGGCTTCATTCATTTTTTTCCTTAATTTTTGTTTGCCACAGGGAAAACCACACGATTTGAAAATTTTTGCCTGTATTTTTTTACGGATATTCTACTGTGATGAAAAATACAACCGAGTTGCGTTGGATGCATTATTTGTTGCATCGAGTTGCATCGGATGCAACAGGATGCACTCAATGGGCGCGAGATGCGATGCAATTTTCATTAAAATTTCAGCGCAAATACGATCCCGAAAGGAGCTTGCTATTTAATTATTTTATTTTTTTTATTCCCTCCCTACTTGAAACGGGGATGAGTAGAAGCGGTGGAAACCAATCACATTTAGGGTGTGAAAATGCATCCCCAAATGGGGACGTGCGCTACACACGCGTAACGATCGATGCGCCGATTGTTTGCGATTTTCCAGACGAGTTGGCTCTCCCACTGCTTTACTTTGAGCGAAACGCACTGGGTTCTGATGAGGTGCAGTTTAAATCGCGCAAAAATTCTCCCTCTCCCTGCTGATAATCGTTGCGTTCATCGTCGGAGGTAATTTGACGCCCGATTACGTCCGCGCACGAAGCGATTAAAGCGTGAATGTTTGGCGAATGGATGTTTCCTCGTTTCTGCACCGAAAAGCGAAAAAAAACCGTTGGGACACAAATTAGGCCACATAACGTGCACAAGTAAGGTGCTTCGCTGCCAAAAGCATACCACAAACACACCCAAAGGCGGATAAAAATCGCCGACGATGGCAGATTGCGCGTTTCTGCAAAACAAATCGACCGGCCTTTAGGTTGTACGCCTTTAGTTCAAGCAACAAGCGGCAAAATAATAATCGAGAAATAGAATAAAAAAACCCTCGGCACGAAACCCGAGCCCTTTTGTACGGAGAGAGAGTTCCCGACAACCTGACGCCAGATCGGTTCGAGCCTTTTTTTAAAAGATCGATTTTTGGCCACCTCAGAAAGAGGGGAAAGAGCGATGTTTTGAATTTTATGTGTCGAGTAAGGTTGCGAAGTGAGGCGAAAAAAACTTTTATAGCCCACAAGAAAGGAAGGCAGCGAAAAAAGTGTCCCTACGGATAATTTCTTCCACGGTGGAAAACCTTCCCGACCGGAAACCGACCCCACCGGCGGTCACCAAAGTCCCGGGTGGATCGATTTTAGAACCATCTGTTGCGAGCCTCGTTAGGGGTTTGGGATTTCAAAATGTCCACCCCACACACATACACGCGCGCGCAATGAGGTTACCTGTGGGGCTGCGCGCACGTATTCAATTCGTCAAAAATCCAACCACCCCACCCACTTTTCGGTATTGGTGTGCATTTTGTGCATCGTGAGTCAGTGCGCCCTCCGGGCAAAGGCGCGTAGATGCGAGTGAGCGAGACAACGAACTGCAGTGAATGCAGTTCTTTTTTCTTCCTCCTGTTGTCGGTTGTATTCCGCAGAACCGGATTGAGTCACCGTCACCGAGCCGGGCTTGCATTATTGTCTCGCGCGCTGTTGTAGAGACGGGGTCCCCCACCTCCCACCCAATGGGGAGGTTTCATTTGCATTTGCCACCCCGCGCAACCACTTTTGTCGTTATAAAAGGAAGCAAAAAAAAACCCACCCCACAGCATAAAAAGAATTAAACATAATAATCAAGCGGCAGCGCACAGGGTACAAAAAAAAAGCAAATCGGTCCGATCGCCCAAAGTAATCGAGATTGAAAGTGAACCGTTGGTGTGAGTGCCGCTGTTTGACCGATAAATGGGGTTGCTTTCAGGCTGTTTACTTGCGCACTCACAGAAAACACTACTTTCTATGTTTTAATTTTTACCCAATTTTTTCAGCAAATGGGCGTTTCAAAATACGTGTATCTACGTATCCCTCCAGAAAGAAAAATTATGTATATAAAGCGAATAAAAATTCACTAGAACATATTAGAATTAAAATTATTTCTCAATGATCCACTGTCTTTTCGATTGAAAAAATAACTTCATTCATTAAGTAGAGTCCGTAATGGTACACGGTTAATATTGAATGAGTAATCATGAACAAATATTTGGAAGCAATGCTTATGTGGCACACGTTTCGATTATTTAAAAACAGAAAAACAAAATAAATCACTGGCACACAAACTTCATCGTTTTCAAGAGCTTAGAAAATGTCTCTGTCCCCAAAACTCCCGTCAGACAAAACCCGTAACGAAGTCCTTTCAAATTGCTTCATCACGTAGAAAATCAAACATCCTAAAAGCGAAACATTGTCGGAACGCTGCTCCACAGACGAATGTCAAATGTCGAACATCCGCATCCGGCAAGCGCACGGCAAAAAGTTGCTTAATTCGAGTTTTAATTCGGCCCCGGTGCGGTGGCTTCGACTCTCATGTCTTCCCGCTGGATGGGGGAAGACCACCTCGATCGATCCGTCCCGGAGCCAGAATGACGGTGGCCGACGGTGGGCCCGATTCGAACGACCCTCGCTCTTCTCGTTCGGTTCGGGGCCGGTGGTGTACATTTTATTCCCGTTCCCTTTCCTCGGCCAGTTTATCGTGGCATATTCAATTGCAAGCCGAAACGGCAAACGCCGAAAAACCTCACCCGAAAAACCCCTAATGGCCACCGCAAAATGTACCCCAACGCCATTTGCCCGGTTGCTTAGAGGGCTTTAGAAAGTGTGTGTGTGTGCGGGGTCGGGTATTGCTCGCAACATAAAACCGGCGCCACACGCAATGGGAATGACTTCAAACGAATGGAGCGGTGAGGGTGCGCGCGCAAAAAAAAAAGCAGAGCCCAACGGGACACACGGAATGCAAAATGAAGCGAGTGAGCGAGCGAGGGACCGACGGGAAGGAATGGTTAGAATTAAGAACGGCGCTGAAGCGAAAGTTTTCATAAAAAGGGTTTGCTCCCCCCACACAGCACTCACAGCCGAGCTGCATTCAATACGGTCCGCCAGACGCACATGAATGGAACGGAGAATTGCTTCGAGACCACCCACCCAGACACCTTGGAAGGTCCTGCCGCGCGGTCCAGGCAACCAGACACCGCACACCTATAAAAACTAATTAAAACGATTATCCTACCGGAATTACCGAAAGCCGGACCCCGCACCGTGAAATCGTCCCGAGCGTGTTTTAAACCCCCGTGAAAAGAATCTTTCGTAAGTGTCAGATTTGTTTTGGGACCGTATTTCTCTATCCCTCTCTTTCTCTCTCTCTCTCTTTCTCCAACGCTCCAACACCACCAGACATTCAGGCTCGATTTTAAGCCCTTCCTAACGGGGGTGGATGTGAGAAAAAAGCGTTTTCCACTTTCTGGAAAATGTAATAATGCGGGTCCACTGTTCGCCGTATGCCTTTTTCCTTTATGGGCAGAAAACACAAAAGGGAGCCCGCGACCCGGGACTGTCTGTCTCCTGGAGGGAACGTCTTAACCTTTTCCTAAAACCGGTTCCCCCCCGGTAAAGTGTGCGGAATGGTTTAAAAAAAAGCTTGCACAACACAACAACACAACCATCGCCAGAACAAACACCGTGGAAAAGCCGTGGCGTGGAAAAACAACAATAGATTTAACTGCACTCATTCAGACTCACACACACACACACACATAGGAAAAAGGTGTAGCGGGAAAGAAAAGAAGCGCAGGAATCAAAACAAAAACATTTGCGCTTGTTTGCTTTTCTCATTTTCCGCCACCAAGGCGTGCACCGTTTTTCCGGACTTTTACGATTTTTCCAGTCACCCCGGTTTGTCTTGCGCGAAAAAGGAGCTCGCTTTTCCTTTTCTTATGAGAAACACACACACGCAGGACATTTCACGATGCTTTGGGAAAATTAAACTCAAACAAAGACCTCAGACTCAGGCGGCAGGAAGTGCGTGCGTGGAAAATCAACCCTTTTTTCGGCTCGGTCGTTCGCGTTTTCCCCCCATTGCAAGAGTTGAAACAGGACTGGGCGCCGGTTTTTTATGATGGAACCGTACCACACGTGTGTTTGTGTTGTCCCCACCTCTCCACACACTCTCACGCACATACACGCGGGTAGTTTTGGCACAGAAACGGCATGGGTTCCTGAGGATATTTTCTTTTGAAAAAAAAGATCCACCCTCTCGATACGGTGCGACCTTTACTGCTGGTGTCTTGGAAGCCACGGCACGCTAGCTAGCAAACGCATAAATGCCCTTTAAATCGCAGGATTTGTAGAGACACGAGAGAGAGAAAAAAAAACACACCACACACACAACAGAGAGAGAGAGAGAGAGAGAGAGGAAAAAAGTCACAAAAAGGAAACCCGAACCATGGCCATTTCCGTTTGTCGAAGCTCATCTCTTATTTAACATATTTTGTGCGAACCCTTTTTCTTTCTTTTTTTCGTTTGACGCAAACTTTGCTGCAGGCCGGAAGTGTTCGAAGCGGAGAAAATAAACAACACGCGCAACCGGCTCCCTTTTTTTGGGGGGAGCAGTCAACACACATACCCAATATCACAATGCGTGCAAATTGAATAAAAAGACAACGCGATGAAAGCAAACAGGGATACCGAAAGGGATACACTGGAGGTCAAGAAGTGCTGGAAAGCGGAAGAAACTGGGTGAAATAATCCTCCAGTTTGATCTATCGGAAGGATGCGGGCGGCTCGGTGTGTGTGTGTGTGTGTTTGTACAATGTTGTGACGACGGCACACCGGACACATCGCGGAGGTGGAGAAAACGGGCCTGCTGTAAGTGACACTCGTAAGTGTTTGTCGCCATCCGTCACACCTTCACACGCTGCAGGGAACCGGGTTTTTTCTCGCCTTCTATTCCCTTCCTTTCGCTCTTTTACCACCCAGAGATGTGTCAAGGTCTTAGAGCGAAGCATAGACTAGCTTCACCTAACCCGCACACACACACATACACACACGAGGGATACGATCAACAACAACAACAACATCAGCAACGAAAAAAGCTATAAACGAAAAAAAAACGAAATTATGTCCCAATAAAAAACGGAAAACAATCCCACGCAACACAATTTTCCCTTGTTTGATTAACCCATTCGCATTTAATATTTAATTCCGCATGCTTTACCGCGGCGCAAATTAAGCTTTTCCAATCGCCAAAAACCCACCCAACACCGCAATGAACACATTATCGTCTTTTTCAATCACCTCGTTTGGAGCGAGCCCTCGGTTTTTTCGGGCGGACCCCCCGAACGGTAAAAGATTCATCGATGATGGAGTGCCGCCGGAAAGGCCTGTCCCGCGCGAAAGGTGGGTGGACAGGTGGTTGCAACTACATCCGACACCCGAAAGCTGACAAGCTTCTCCCGTGCGCACCCAAGGTACGGCACAGCGAAACCATTACACTAAATTCTACATCCCATTACATCCGATCATTGCAATCCGTTCCGGCGCCGTACTTACAAACCGAACCGATCTCTCCGTTGCGCAAAAGCAATAACCGGGTGCGAAGGGTCACGGGAGCCAACGAAGACAGAGAGAGAGAGAGAGAGAGAGAGAAACAAACACCGTGGAAAAGCCGTGGCGTGGAAAAACAACAATAGATTTAACTGCACTCATTCAGACTCACACACACACACATAGGAAAAAGGTGTAGCGGGAAAGAAAAGAAGCGCAGGAATCAAAACAAAAACATTTTCGCTTGTTTGCTTTTCTCATTTTCCGCCACCAAGGCGTGCACCGTTTTTCCGGACTTTTAAGATTTTTCCTGTCACCCCGGTTTGTCTTGCGCGAAAAAGGAGCTCGCTTTTCCTTTTCTTATGAGAAACACACACACGCAGGACATTTCACGATGCTTTGGGAAAATTAAACTCAAACAAAGACCTCAGACTCAGGCGGCAGGAAGTGCGTGCGTGGAAAATCAACCCTTTTTTCGGCTCGGTCGTTCGCGTTTTCCCCCCATTGCAAGAGTTGAAACAGGACTGGGCGCCGGTTTTTTATGATGGAACCGTACCACACGTGTGTTTGTGTTGTCCCCACCTCTCCACACACTCTCACGCACATACACGCGGGTAGTTTTGGCACAGAAACGGCATGGGTTCCTGAGGATGTTTTCTTTTGAAAAAAAAAAGATCCACCCTCTCGATACGGTGCGACCTTTACTGCTGGTGTCTTGGAAGCCACGGCACGCTAGCTAGCAAACGCATAAATGCCCTTTAAATCGCAGGATTTGTAGAGACACGAGAGAGAGAAAAAAAAACACACCACACACACAACTTCCCGATTGTGGCCAATAATTGTGCGCCCGAATAGAGACCCCGACCCCGTTCGTGAGTGTTTTTGCCACCCCTCCCGACGATACCGAGGGCCCGCCGTTTTTACGAGCGTCTCTCACGAGACTAATTTCCCGACTTTGTTGGCGCCAGGCGCAAAAGAAGCTACCGGTCCAGATAGCGCGGTGATATTCGAAACCGCCAGTGGGGGGAGGGGGGGGTGGCGACGAGATACCGGCGCGACCTTTTAGCCCCCACATACACCGCTGTGTTACACGTTCTGTTTTTCTGGCTACCGAGCGGGAGGGTTAAAGAGCAACCTGTGTGTATCGTATGCCCTGTGCCCGCAGGTAGGGAAGGAAAAATTCACCATTTTCCATCGTCGGGAGGGGAACGATACACAACACGGGGAAGGGGTGGGCTCGGTAGTTTGCCGCAGAACAAAGGAAAAGCGTCAGAACCTGTTGTTGGTGCCGGGGATTCGGTTACCATGGTGGAACGCCTCAGCGATGAAAACATGGTTGTTTCCATTTTTTCTCTTCATTATGGAAATATACAGACTTTTCTGCGATTTCCAACGAGAAAATAGTCTTCGGAATCACTGCTCTCGGCTGTAAACGTTACACCGGCCGGAGCGATAGAGTTGGCGATTGTAAAGCTGTAGAGCATGTTAATCAATAAATAAAGAAAACTACAACAAATGCCAATTTTAAACGAATTTAGAAGCATTTTTTTCATAAAATAGGTTTGGCTTGTTTAAATGAAATTATAAGCGCAAACTGAAGGGAATCCACCAAATTGTACCTATAACTTCTTACAAAGCACAACAAAACTAGAAATCCGGCTCGAAGGACCAAATTCTGAAAGCTTTGGAATTCATTTGGAACTCGAATGTTTGTGGCATAAACTATAAACGAAAAAAAAACGAAATTATGTCCCAATAAAAAACGGAAAACAATCCCACGCAACACAATTTTCCCTTGTTTGATTAACCCATTCGCATTTAATATTTAATTCCGCATGCTTTACCGCGGCGCAAATTAAGCTTTTCCAATCGCCAAAAACCCACCCAACACCGCAATGAACACATTATCGTCTTTTTCAATCACCTCGTTTGGAGCGAGCCCTCGGTTTTTTCGGGCGGACCCCCCGAACGGTAAAAGATTCATCGATGATGGAGTGCCGCCGGAAAGGCCTGTCCCGCGCGAAAGGTGGGTGGACAGGTGGTTGCAACTACATCCGACACCCGAAAGCTGACAAGCTTCTCCCGTGCGCACCCAAGGTAGGGCACAGCGAAACCATTACACTAAATTCTACATCCCATTACATCCGATCATTGCAATCCGTTCCGGCGCCGTACTTACAAACCGAACCGATCTCTCCGTTGCGCAAAAGCAATAACCGGGTGCGAAGGGTCACGGGAGCCAACGAAGACAGAGAGAGAGAGAGAGAGAGAGAGAGAGAGAGGAAAAAAGTCACAAAAAGGAAACCCGAACCATGGCCATTTCCGTTTGTCGAAGCTCATCTCTTATTTAACATATTTTGTGCGAACCCTTTTTCTTTCTTTTTTTCGATAGACGCAAACTTTGCTTCAGGCCGGAAGTGTTCGAAGCGGAGAAAATAAACAACACGCGCAACCGGCTCCCTTTTTTTGGGGGGAGCAGTCAACACACATACCCAATATCACAATGCGTGCAAATTGAATAAAAAGACAACGCGATGAAAGCAAACAGGGATACCGAAAGGGATACACTGGAGGTCAAGAAGTGCTGGAAAGCGGAAGAAACTGGGTGAAATAATCCTCCAGTTTGATCTATCGGAAGGATGCGGGCGGCTCGGTGTGTGTGTGTGTGTGTTTGTACAATGTTGTGACGACGGCACACCGGACACATCGCGGAGGTGGAGAAAACGGGCCTGCTGTAAGTGACACTCGTAAGTGTTTGTCGCCATCCGTCACACCTTCACACGCTGCAGGGAACCGGGTTTTTTCTCGCCTTCTATTCCCTTCCTTTCGCTCTTTTACCACCCAGAGATGTGTCAAGGTCTTAGAGCGAAGCATAGACTAGCTTCACCTAACCCGCACACACACACATACACACACGAGGGATACGATCAACAACAACAACAACATCAGCAACGAAAAAAGAGATCGTTAAATGTAATAAATCATCTCAATTGAATGTGGCTCACACAACAGTCCACGCATTCTGTGTCTGTGCTCTGGGTGCTTTTTCGTCTTCCAAGCTGGATCGCATCTTCTCCGATGGCATCCTTTCGCTGCGTTTGGGAACGGGCACGCGGTTTTGATACGCTTTTCACGTGCGTGACCGAACGATGACGCACTTAGCAGCAGAAGAACCGAATCCGAAAGATGGAAGGCGAAGGAGAAAAGAAAAAAAACACAGTCCAGAACCAGCGAAAGTGTAGTTAAGAACGTAAAAAATGGGCATGTGTGTCCGCTATGACGGCT
>KZ069382.1:290552-303642 GCA_002091845.1 Anopheles cracens
TGCGCTATGCTTATGATTGCACACCCGTTGATAATAATGCATAATCGTCAATATTAGCTGAACCGTGTGCACATCGGCTGACTGGCACGCGGCGCTGCATGTTGCAGCGCACTCCGGACGGGTTCTGGGCGGCAGGGATGCCTCTCGGCGGGGCGATAAGTGGGCGCACAAATCGAGAAATTCTTATAATTTTCCACCTCATTACGCTTTCGATGGACACGGGCGGGCTCGAATCCGGTGTCTAATCGGAACCGGGTAATCGCTTTCATCTTTCCTGTCAGTCGGAGGCTCACCCGATGATCGGTGAGCGGATGGAAATAGTGTTTTTTTTTCTTTCTAGTGCTGCCTACCATCAATGACCACAATTCACAGTAAGGCGGTTGTAGCAACGAGCATTACACTCTGTTACTGTACAGCTGACGTGTTTTCCATGGAATGATTCATTTGCAGAAACACTCAATATAAGACCGAAAACATAACACAACACGATATTTTATTGTTTACTAAATATACTTTGTTCGTGTTACACACACAATTTAGTTCAATATACATTGCATGATAACAACTAAAAACCATATATATGATTACAAACGTTATTTTCATTGCCTGAATACAGTGGCGAGTTGTTCTGTTCTTCAGCTAATGTACAAATTCTTCCATTCATTTAGAAAACGTAGCCATACAGTACACAATATTATTAAGGTATATTGTACAGATTGCTGAGATTAACCCCTAAAAGTATGCAATATGCTTATAAATATTGTTCTAGCCAACAGTTTATATTATTATTATACAAACAAGTCTTAAATCTTGTAAAAAATATAGTTGTTGCGAATGCAACTCGGAATGAAACTAGAACTGTTCAAATAACATACAATTTATTCACTCGTTGGTCGCGAAACGTTAGAGCGTTTGAACGTAAGACGTAAGTTCTGAAATGTAAGGTTTTTAAAAAACGCAGTGTAGCTTCATCCGATTAAACGTTTTATGGCCGTCTTGCAATGGTCGTTTTTGGCCGTTTTTTTCCGTTCATTGCCCTCTCTCGAATTCGAACACCGAATCTACTTCTTCTTCTTCTACTTCGAATCGCTGTCCGAATTATGCGCAAGGTTTATACATTGTTTATATAACTGCTCCTGTCAAATCCCCCACGAGGTGCATCGGCACGTTACACTCGTAACAATAGTCCTCATCTAAAACGAATAAGTGTAGTGTTTGGGTGGTGCACTGTGTATACTTTTAGGCGCAAAAATATTAAATGGATGTAACAGTGCACCCTCATCACGAAACAAGCTTTATTAACACATTAGAACGATTTATTTATTCAATTGTAATTAAGTCTTCCTGACTGGAAGCAGGGATTGCATATTTATCAAAAAAATAAAACATTTACATGTTTAGTTTTTAATTGCATAATTCGGACGTATACAGTGCAAGCACAAACGTTTCGCACTCCATACAAATCCCAAACGAACCAAACCTACTGCCAAACGGATGCCAAGCTGTTCAATTATCAACAGTTCATAAATTTCAGCTCCGTACAGTCTTGCCCGTCGATGGTTGCCTCCCCGAATCAACGCCCATCAGCAGACGCAACGGGGACACACGTTGGCACCATCCGAAAACGCTCCTTTCTTTGTTGCTCTCGGTCCGGCCATTCACTTCTTCTGTGTCCTCTGCTGCTTTTTCTCTCTCGCTCTCTTTCTCTCGCGTGCGAAAGTCATCAATTTTTCCCTCCACTCGCCGGCAACGGCGCAACAGGTGTGTCTTCGTGACGAAGGCCGACGCCCGGACGCTTGCTGTCGCCCTTTTTTATGTCCTTTTCAACAGGTCTCTCGTTTTCTACGGTCGTGGTTTGTTTTCTTTTTTCATGCCGTGATCGCGCGTGGAATCCTTCATTCACAGAAACGACTTACTCGTATCGAGAGCAAAAGTTTTAAGGTATTTTTATTCATATAGCGGTGTTACGTTGAGCTTAAAATTCCACGAGAAAACACTTCTCAAAAGGACTCTCAAAGTGTTAGGAAATATAATATGACTTACGGATTGCATACTTTGAGGCGCCTGGATCATACAAACGCCTGAAAGTATACACCTCGTAGCAAAACTTTGCTGAAGAACAACAGTCTCGTCACATTCCACTGACCCTTTAAGTTGGATCGAATTACAGAACTTTTGCTGGCTCATCCTCGCGAGCATCAAAACAGCATTCAACTTTCCCCCTCGGGGGGGGCATTTACAGCCAACCCGATCGTCCTCCCGCTGCCGTATCGGCAGCGAAATCGCTTCGAATCCCCCTCGGGACACATCAAATCGATTATCTGTCCTTGATGATGGTCCTGGTGCCTGCGCGTGTAACGGAACTAGAACGAGGACGAGTACATAAACAAACAATACACATTTGCACAGCCGGACCCAAACACACACACACACGCACGCCAGTCCAACGGGATTGTTGCATGCCGCCGGGAGGCGATCGAGCCGATGATGAGTCCCGTCCCGTACCGTGGCCGGTTACAGGCAGCCCAAAAAAGCTGCGTGCAGCAAACCATTTTCCAATGAAAATCGCGATTGTCGCTTTGATCGTGATGCTGCCAGTGTGTGTGTGAGAGAGAGAGAGAGAGGGATCCTTGTACTGAAACAAGAAAAAAACATCCTCTTTATTCCTTTGTATGGTGCGAGTTTTCACCGTACCTTCCCGCTCGCTGGGTCAAACGCTCGCGTTCTCTCTCCGCGCGGAATCTGTCAATTGATTGAAGTATTATTGATTAACAACTCGAACGGAGGGGGGGGAAAAAACAACCGGCCAATACTCCCGTTCTGACAAGAGAACACACGGTAGGGCGCCGCCAGCGAGTTATTATTTGACGTTTCGCAGATCCGAAACTGGTCGCACAGTCACGCGGAACAGCGGCGTGGTTCCCGGGGCCCTGTCATTTGCCGCCGTGTGTGCGCGTTTGTCGAGTTTGATCTTAATCGAGAAAAAGGAGAGAGTACCGCAGGTGATTTTTTTTGCTGCTGCTGCTGCCGTTGCTGTTGTTGCTCGTCCTGGCAGCTGCATGCAAGATTGACGAACCGGAGCAGCCTACGAGCAGCCATTCCCGGGCGCCTGGGCCCTCTGGTGGCGGAAGACACAACGAGACCAGATCCGGTGGTTGTGTGCCTGGTGGAGACCGCCGGGAAGCGGGTGGGTGGCGGTGGGGGAGGGGTGTGGTGCGACGTATCGCCCGGGACGGTAAATTATACGTAAATATAAATCCACGTCGATGCCAGAACCGTGATAATGTATGGCGTATATTCACATTTTATCGGCCCCGGGGCGGGCCGGGCTCCCGGACCGCTCGCGGCCACCGATGGGGGACCAGTTTAATTGCATCTCTTTTCATTTCATATATTATTATTTTATGGTTAGAAGGTTTTCCCCCCTTCTCCAACCTTCTCAGCACCCTCACGGCCCTTCCGACGGTGGACAGACGGTGCCATGTTTTTGAGCGGGCAAACACACACACACACACACACACACCCAAGCGTTGTTCAGTGTTGGAGTATACTGGCAAAATGGCCCCGGGCGGTGGTTGGTGGTGGCAGTCGCTTCGGTCCGCACGGGGCGCTTCGCACCGGCCGGGCGCGGAGGCATTCTAGGCGAATGTTTTGCCCGTCACTGTTATGCCAAACCGAGCCCGTGCTCGCACGCTAGCCACTGAGCTCATCGCGCCAAAGAGCGCTCATGATTTGATTCTGCACCCTTTGCGTGTTTGTATGTTTGTGGTAGAGGATATGATTTAGATGTAGAAGCTTAAAACATAACATCTGAGGATCTGCGGAGTTATTAAAATAAATATTTGTGTTAGTCAGCAAAAATATGATTTATGAACTTTGAAATGTGTCTTGAAAAGCCTCTTTTTGCACTCGAAAGAAGGTGAAAACATATATTGAAAACTTCCGATCATCTTTATGACATTTGGCCGACTGTAAGGAATCTTTCAATTAAACATGTTGTGGTTTGTAAAATTTTGATAAGACAGTCATCAGTTTTAAAATAATCAAGAGTAGAAGCACAACGTGCATGATACCCCAACACATAAGATTTCACTGATAAAAAACACAAAATATCCTTTCGAAACATAAAGCATCACCCAAAGAAAGCCGGAAGAATTTTACTCTCGAGTCAGCTTCATTTGAATAAATGAAAGGCGCGGAGGCATTCTAGGCGAATGTTTTGCCCGTCACTGTTATGCCAAACCGAGCCCGTGCTCGCACGCTAGCCACTGAGATCATCGCGCCAAAGAGCGCTCATGATTTGGTTCTGCACCCTTTGCGTGTTTGTATGTTTGTGGTAGAGGATATGATTTAGATGTAGGAGCTAAAAACATAACATCAGAGGATCTGTGGAGTTATAAAAATAAATATTTGTGTTAAGAAAAATATGATTGATGAACTCTGAAGTGTGTGCTGGAAAGTCACCTTTTTTAATCGAAGGAGGTGAAAACATAAATTGAAAACTTCCGATAATCTTTATGACATTTGGCCGACTGTAAGGAATCTTGCAATTAAACATTTTATGGTTTGTAAAATGTTGATAAGACCGTCATCAGTTTTAAAATAATTAAGAGTAGAAGCACAACGTGCATGATACCCCAACACATAAGATTTTACTGTTAAAAAACACAAAATATCCTTTCGAAACATAAAGCATCACCCAAAGAAAGCAGGAAGAATTTTACTCTCGAGTCAGCTTCATTTGAATAAATGAAAACAGCTTAGTTTAATATGATTATGTTTTAAGAAACTCATCTGAAACTATTTTTTTATTCGGTTCGTACTCGCTCGATCGATCGTAGAAAACGTTAAGCTTCATGCTTCTGGCAGAATTTGGAGGAAAATTTGAAGGCAGCTGTTTTAAACTAACAAATGAATGAATAACGATCAGGGAAATTTATTAAATTTTTTAAAGGAAATTATTTAAAATTGAGCTTTGTTCCTTCAAAAAGCTTTTTGAGCTTTTAATACGAGTTGAGCATGATCCCAGCTTGTTCAAAAGACTGCTATGTTTGTGTCAACAAATTCAGGCTCATCGGTTCACCCTAAAGGAATAACACTCTTAATTTCGATCATTGTGGCGATCATGCATCGGAAGCTGGAAAAATATTTCTTTTTATTCTTTTTTAAGCCCCCTAATTTTTCGACAATTTTCAAATATGCCACCCAATTTTGACACGTAATTTTAATTATGATGCCATAAAATGGTGGCCCAACGATCCGCCACAGCCTCCCATTTTATTAATTTCTATACTTGCTTTGTGTTAGATAGTGTTAAATCTATGGTTTCTCATCCTTTGTTCTTATTTATTCGATTATTCTTTACCTACATAATGGCAAATCTTTGATGCTGACTATTTTATGCTCCAAATGTTCGTTGCAGAGTATTTTTTATCCTTTTTTATTTCTTCAAATGTTCTTTTTATTAATGTATTTTCTACTACATGTTAAGTAAGCTTTTTCTGTGCTGTATCTTCTCCTAGAGCCCTTTTTTCTTTCTTATTTTTATAGGATACATGCGAGTTATGTTATGTTATTAAACAATCTCTACGGTATCTTATCTCTTCGCTAAATTCCCCAAAACTCCTTCGAATTTCACATCCATTCCACGTTGTTAATCGTTAATTATAAGGTTATTTAAATCACTGACGCGCCACGTTTTATTTCTCTCGCTGTTTCCGCACCGTAAATTATCGCTGTCACGGTGTCACGGTGTGCGTTCTCACCTTGTATTACTTTTCGTTTTTTGTTCGAATGCAACCATCCTCCCCGAGAACGCCACCGGGGCTCAGCCGGGGCGCTGCGGAACTAAACCGGAGGGGGCAGAGCGAAAGGTTGCGCTGCGGAACCGGAGTGAATCGACCGAAAACAACACACAGCGAACAGAACCTCCGGCGGCGCAAAAGGATGAAGTACAGGTTAAAAATGGCGTCTTCTCCAAAGGATGGTTTACCGATTAATTTATATCTCTGTTACCGGCGGGCATTGGAAGCAGGGGAAACAAAAAAAAAAACGCTCGCCCTCTTTCTCTCGCTCGCTCGCTCGCACTGCGCCTTAAGCTTCGGTAAATTTCGCCTCGCTTAGCTCCGTTCAAACAATGATATAATCTTGCCCTTGCCGGGAACGACGACGACGACGACGACGACGAACTCCAGATCGGTGCTGCGGGCGCAACGCGGGCGCTCGTGGAACAGTTCTGTCTGTTTTCGCATTCGCCCAAACCGGGTGTACACTAGCTGCGGGCGAAACTGGGTCCGGTTTTTCACCGGCACCACCCTTCACCACCACCAGCACCACCATGGTGCCACGCTCGGTTGCTCCTTGGGGCACTTTTTTCGCCGGGTGGCGTGACGCGAGGCAGGACGGCAGGACGATGGCTGCGGGAGGATATTTGTGCCATACCGGAGCCGGCGTAGCCCACATAGAACCCCGATGTAGTCCTCTGAGGCAAACTCATTTCGCCCGAACCACCACGGGCGCTTTTGTCGGTTCGCTTTCCCGCTTTCCCGCTTCGGTTTGCCCCGTTTCGCCCGTTTCGCCCGTGTTTCGAACCGCTCGGGGGAATTTTACATTAAACAATTTCTAAGCGATTCTCTGCGCTCTCGTCCCGGGCGCCCCAACCGCCCCCCTCAAACATGCCCGTTTGTCAATCTCTCCCTCGTTCCGCAGGCTCAAGGCTGGCCGGGGCTAGATTCGCCACAGATCCTGTTGGCGCCCGGAGGCGACCGGTTCTTTCTAGTCTGCATCGGGCTCTCCTCCACGACGACGGAGTCAGTCGTTTGCCCCGCGGGACACTTCATACTGACTTCTACCCGCTCGTGTGTGTGTGTGTGTGCCGGGTAGAAACAACGGAGCGAAAAATGCCGAGAGGAATCGAGAGCAATAGCGGAAAGAAATAATGCTCCACTGCGATTCCTCACATGCCCTCGGGGAGTGCCTACATCCGGTTGGCGTTAAACTTTGAAGTCCCGGCCCGGACTCGGGCATCCGGCCGACGTCCTGCACGAGATGTCCTGGCGCTGGAGTGCGCCAAGAAGCCACCACTAGAAGTGTACCGGATGGGCCCGGCTCAGAACGAACTCGAACGCTCCGGGGCAGGGTCACTATCCGAAAAAAAAGCTCAGCCGAGCTCGAGCACGGTATGGTTGGGGAAACAAATCGTCGAACGAATCGGTCCGGTTGGTTGGTGGTTTTCAATTTTAATTCCCATTTGATACAATTGACCCAGGCCGGGGTGCGGAACACGGGGCCGGATGTTCCTGCTCGTTCGATAGGATATTGGCTACTGGAAGGGACCCACCCGTACCCGAACTCGAAAGTTTCTTTTCGCCTAACGCCTGCTTAGCATAACGAACTCCTGCTCCACCTCCACCTTTCGACTTTCGAGCTTTATTGGACTAGGGCAAGTCCAGCGCACGATCGCATTTGGCATATGAATAAAGCAGCCTAAGCCTAGAATTGCCCGCAGCACCGGACCAGCTGAGGCTCCGGAACATACTTGGGTGAGTCTTGGGGATTTTAAAATTTCCAATACGTCGGCTGGGCGTACTGGAATAATGAATTGTTTATGCTGCCAGCTGTGCGAATCCGCACCTGTTCTCAGCTCACTGGGGTTTTGTGTGAAACCAGCATCAAGGACTGCATCTCGTGCAGAGGTATTTTTCTGAAGAAGCTGGTAATTGAAATTAATTATCATTGTCGGTAGTTATCTTGATGCCACAGCTCAACTCCTGTCTTCACCAATCACTCGGGCGAAGGAGTTTAAGCAAAACGGACGCCTTAAAAGCTGTCAATTGGTAATCAGGTGCTTGTTCGGCTGAGCTTTGGTCGAAATCTGCTGTATGATTTAATTTTTTTTAACTTTTAACTGGTGATCCTTTGTGAGGAGCGTCACTTCCAGAGCTTAACAAACACTTTTCTATTCATAGAGTTTATCTTTGAACAGGTTTTTTATCAGTAAGTCAGCCATCGATGGCATACTCCCGGTGAAAATTGATGTTATCAGTTCAATAGTATCCAATGCGAGCTACGAAATACTTTACTTACTTTAAGTTAAACTTTACTATTGACTTGCTTTTCCTAAGTAAGGAAAATAAACATTAAAAAAATCATTCCAAGACTTGTTGATGGTTACGACATTATTGCTTCGCATTATCAATGTCTTTATGTATGTCTTTATTAAAGCATTATTAATGTCTTATGTGGTCTGTAGTTTTCTTAACTGTAAGCTGAGTGTATTTTTCCTGAAAATTTTACGCTCAGAATGATATGGATTTTCTAATGTGAATTTTGAGGGCTTTCCATGAATACGTATTTTGGAAGCTTTTCTATTCAATAATCAGGCTGTCAGGTATTTAAGGCTGTCAGATCTTGTCCTAAAGAAATCGATGCTCCATTCTTACGCTGTATTTGGCAAATATTACGACCTCTTTCCAATTTTAAATACTTATTGAAATAGCGTATAAAATAAAACTTCTTTCGGTTCCATTTTCAGCAATAATAAATAATGAATGAAGGCAGTTTAAACCAATTATTGATATTATTAAAATTAATTTTAAATTGGAGCACATGGGAATCACAACTTACCTTTCGTACATCAGTTCATATTTTAGAAGATATTCTCAAAAATATCATTGAAAAATCAATATTTGACATTCTGTTCCACTGAACCTCTGAATAAGTCTTTCATAATCTATTAGATAAAGTTATATTCAGCGTCCACCCCTTGCCATCGCTGCTACTTTGTTTTTCCCAACCGTCACGCAAACAAATTAGCAATAGACTGATTATCCTATCGCACAGTTCTACCTATCGCCCCGAACCGATCCGACGAGTCCCATCCTCTCGGGCGGTCCCGGTTGCGTTTGATCGTACCCGGGGACAGTAATTGCCGGGTGTCCCCGGCTGCTTCGCCCGGCCCGCGAACGTGAGAGAATCGATCCCGGCCACGATCGAACCCGCGGGAACTCCCAGCTCGTTACGGTGTCTTCGGCGACGCGCGGCCCTACCTGGGAAGTGCCGGAACGCGTCGCTCCCAAAGACGGCCGCACCGCGTAGAGAGCAACAGCAAAAAAAAACCCTTCTCGACCCAGTGCGGATCGATCGAGGCGGCTCGTTTTCCGATCCTGCCCGTGGGGTGATTCTCACCGTTTTGTCGTCTTCGGACGCTCGGACGCTCCGCTCAGGTACGCCGTAGTTCGAGTCCGGTGCAGGGTCGACGGGCGAGCGCACGAATCCCTTCACTTCGCTCGGCCCGCTGGTTGGTGGTGGCGGCGTTGATGGTTTTGGCTGGTGGGCACGGGAGGTTACGACCTTGTTTGCACTGCGCGATTCAACGCCCGCGGCGGTCGAATCTTTCGAGGCACGGGGCACGGCACCAGACGCAGGGCGGGGGTGTGCCAGGGCGAGCGGTAAAAGGTCCCCGGGCGACAACCGGCAAGTACGGTCCAATGGTTTCGGATCTTTCCGACTGGCGGTGGCGGCGGTGCCAGTCCGCTTATGACGCCGACGGCGATAACGCGGCCGAACTCATTCTCTCTCTCTCTCTCCTTCCTTCGCTGGTACTCCCACACGTGTGCCGGGTTCGTCTTCGGCACGAACACCCGGGCCCCCGTACTGCCGGCGTCGTGACCCAACGAAACTAAAATTAAAAACGCTTTCGGCGATAATATCATCATCCAACGTCGCCCGTGTCCCAGCCACCCTCACAAGCCCAGAAGTTTCCCAGCGCAAGGTGAAAACGGGGGAGGGGGGGGGGAACGAAAAGCGGTGAACATTTGCCGGCGGGGAAATTTTCCCTCTCTCTCGCTCCCTCTTATGACCAAGGTTTCGGAACGCCGACACTCGTTCCCGCAGAAGAAGGCCGGTCCCCGGTCCAGGGAGACAATGTGAGACGCTCGCTGTGAAGGTATGCCGTCATCGACATCTTAGACGTCATCGTTTTGATGCGCGGAATGCATTCCCGACGGGTTTTGGTGCAATATTTGGTCCACGAAGCGCGTAATTTGCATACACGTCAGGGGAATCAGAAATTCCGCATTTGTGTGCATCATTTCTTAAAACTATGTTGGTTTTTTATTGCCATCGCTGCTACTTTGTTTTTCCCAACCGTCACGCAAACAAATTAGCAATAGACTGATTATCCTATCGCACAGTTCTACCTATCGCCCCGAACCGATCCGACGAGTCCCATCCTCTCGGGCGGTCCCGGTTGCGTTTGATCGTACCCGGGGACAGTAATTGCCGGGTGTCCCCGGCTGCTTCGCCCGGCCCGCGAACGTGAGAGAATCGATCCCGGCCACGATCGAACCCGCGGGAACTCCCAGCTCGTTACGGTGTCTTCGGCGACGCGCGGCCCTACCTGGGAAGTGCCGGAACGCGTCGCTCCCAAAGACGGCCGCACCGCGTAGAGAGCAACAGCAAAAAAAAACCCTTCTCGACCCAGTGCGGATCGATCGAGGCGGCTCGTTTTCCGATCCTGCCCGTGGGGTGATTCTCACCGTTTTGTCGTCTTCGGACGCTCGGACGCTCCGCTCAGGTACGCCGTAGTTCGAGTCCGGTGCAGGGTCGACGGGCGAGCGCACGAATCCCTTCACTTCGCTCGGCCCGCTGGTTGGTGGTGGCGGCGTTGATGGTTTTGGCTGGTGGGCACGGGAGGTTACGACCTTGTTTGCACTGCGCGATTCAACGCCCGCGGCGGTCGAATCTTTCGAGGCACGGGGCACGGCACCAGACGCAGGGCGGGGGTGTGCCAGGGCGAGCGGTAAAAGGTCCCCGGGCGACAACCGGCAAGTACGGTCCAATGGTTTCGGATCTTTCCGACTGGCGGTGGCGGCGGTGCCAGTCCGCTTATGACGCCGACGGCGATAACGCGGCCGAACTCATTCTCTCTCTCTCTCTCCTTCCTTCGCTGGTACTCCCACACGTGTGCCGGGTTCGTCTTCGGCACGAACACCCGGGCCCCCGTACTGCCGGCGTCGTGACCCAACGAAACTAAAATTAAAAACGCTTTCGGCGATAATATCATCATCCAACGTCGCCCGTGTCCCAGCCACCCTCACAAGCCCAGCCGTTTCCCAGCGCAAGGTGAAAACGGGGGAGGGGGGGGGGACGAAAAGCGGTGAACATTTGCCGGCGGGGAAATTTTCCCTCTCTCTCGCTCCCTCTTATGACCAAGGTTTCGGAACGCCGACACTCGTTCCCGCAGAAGAAGGCCGGTCCCCGGTCCAGGGAGACAATGTGAGACGCTCGCTGTGAAGGTATGCCGTCATCGACATCTTAGACGTCATCGTTTTGATGCGCGGAATGCATTCCCGACGGGTTTTGGTGCAATATTTGGTCCACGAAGCGCGTAATTTGCATACACGTCAGGGGAATCAGAAATTCCGCATTTGTGTGCATCATTTCTTAAAACTATGTTGGTTTTTTCTTTCCCACAAATCAATATTTGTTATAAAAGGTGAAATGTTCATGGTTAGAAAACAATAAATTTAATGTTATTATGTAAGGCGATCTGGTTTACAGACTAATTTAATAGTTCGCAGTTTGTCAACGTGTTCTCGCTTTGTTCATTAATCATTGTTAGTATTTTTTTTATATATTTACATACCTATTTGAATTATTGATTGATTTCTTTCCCATACTACTTTGCTGTGAATTGTGGTTTATAAGTGTACATTTAACACGTTGAATTCCTCCTAAGGTTTTTTTCTTTTCCTAAAAACCAAAGAAAATAATTTTCTTATTCAAAAACAATTAAAGAAAACACATTGTTTGTGAAAAAAGAAGAAAGAAAGCTTTAGATAATACGATTAAACAATCTGACTATCATTTTTACTGATTACTAACAAGTTTTCTATACTTTTCCTCCCTTTTTAAAAGTGTTTCATCTATGTGTTTCTCCTCTTTATTTGAATCTATTTGTTGTCTCGTTTTGTCATGTTCATCTTTATCAGTTAAATGTTGGTTCTTAACTTGTTTTATACAGTTTTTTGTGTTTCTTTTTAGAAATCTCAGGAGTGTAAGTAAGTTTATTTAAAGCTCAAAGCTTAAAGTTCACTTAAATGTTGGTTTTCAATTTATTCTATCAGCTTCTTTACATTTATTTTCAGAACGCTCAAGAGTGAAAGTAATTTCAAACAATTTTTTCAAGAGGTTTTACTAAATTATTTTAGTCATTTTTTATATTTGGCCTGTAGTTCTACTAGTTAGGTAATAAACAATTTATAAACAAAGGACAAGCATCCAATATTGTAATCGTTTGGCGCTGTAACATAAAAACATCAATGTTTGATGGAAAAGATCATGCTATAAAAAAAGGTCGTCAAATTTCATATAACAACTCGAATCGTTCCCAAAACGATCCCGATCCCCCTTCGACCCCTGTTTTTACGGATTTTTCGCCGAATTTTCCCCATCCCCGACTCGTTTAATTGCGAATTTAATAACTTTCGCTCCACTTTCGGGCACCCTGTTTATGCACAAACAGAATTAAAACTTTCTCTCACATACTCACGCTTGTTTTTTTTTTTGTTTCCATCCGCTTCCGTTCCAGGTAACGCGTGTTCCGTGTTAGAAGGTGTCGCGCATCGGACGCATCGCGCCAAGTGCAAGTAGGAGTCGATTTTCCCATCTCTGGCCGGCCGCCTGCGTTAAGCATCTCTGAGACGTGTGGGAAAGCATGAGAAGCTCGGCAGAGAGAAAAAACGAAACGAAATAAAACACACGATGATGAAACTGCTGCCCCCCTCCCCGGAACGATATGCAACCGGGAGCCCCACCCCACCCCACCCCTCTCGTCTCCGGCGTGCGGCAAATAATTTCACTTTGCACTTCACTTTTTAATATTCATGCGAATTTTTCCTAAAATATTTATTTAACGATCATATCATGCATGTTATGAGTTTTCCTCCCGCGCTCGCTCGTGTATGTGTGTGTGTGTGTGTTATCTCACCGTGTATGTGCTCGCGCGAACGAAGGTAAACTTTCCATCCATCCTCCTCGGCCTCAACCCACTCTGGCCCGCGTTTTTGGGGTTTGGACTCATTTCGAG
>KZ069382.1:322170-332672 GCA_002091845.1 Anopheles cracens
GCCTGGAATGAACCTCGGACGCTTGGGATAGTTTATGCAAAGTCACACACAGTCGCGCTGGGCGGACAGTTTTCCGACCGAAACTGCAGAATATTAAAACAAAGAAAAAGATATAAAAGTATATGATAAATTGTATAAATTGCAATAAATCTAACAGTCAGTGAAATATTTAAAAAGTTAAATAAATATAATAAAATTTAGAAAAAAATGGTAACAAAATCAAACGACTCAAACGATCAAAAAACGAACAATAGAAAAAGTGTCATCTCCATGTATTCACCAACAGATCGCGTCATTTGTTTCCTGTTGCTATGAAGCATTTTGTTTATGATTGCTTGGCTTATTTTAGAAAAAAAGAAGAGTACAGTTTGTTTGATGAAATACAATTCAAACAGGAAATATTGAAGAAGAAAAATCTTCAAATTTCCTAAAAATTCAAACACATGACCCTGCAGCGCACTGAAAATTTATTTCTGAAAAATCTACACAAAACCATGTTTGGTTGGGACGAAGTTGGGGCGACTGGTGTTGAATAATGTATATCATAATCTGCACTAAAGCAAGAAAATGCACTTCATTGTAAATGTACCGTGCGATTGTAACAGATGGAGCAGTTTCAATATTTGTTCTCATCAAGAATTTCCAAGAAAAAGGAGAAAAACATCCCAAAAAAGGTACGCCTCACGCTTCATTGGAGAATCGAGCGCTGGAATTTTCTACCCCTGTAATCAAAACACACCGTAGCTGCAAAACTATCCCGAACGGATCATGCGGGAACTTTCTTCACCTGTTCCGTTGCGGAAGAAAAACACAACGCATTGTGTTGTTATTATCGCTCCCATCCGCCCGCAACTATTGATGGTCAGTTTGGAGGTTACCCCCCGAACGACCGGCCCGTTTAGTGTGATGAGCAGCAACAGCAGCAGCAGCAAATGTATCGTATTTTGAAAAGATCACCCAGAAAAGCATTCCCAGGGAGGAGCCGAAGCAACGGGCAGGAAAGCGAAACCCACATCCGGGTGGTAGTTTTAGCAAATTAAAACCAAACTTGTGGATTGCTTTCTCGAAGGGCTGATGGTCGAACAAATAGTGGTTGGCCGAGGAATGGTTTGGTTTTTGTTGCTTCTAATGGAGGATATTGTTGCAGCACACAGGCACACGTATACACGTATGCACGCTGCGACCAGAGGGCCAACAGCAACCGTAAGCTGTAACTTCAGCTCCCAACCGATGAAGATCTAGGATCTCGGTCTCGTGCTCATAATGGGGCGGATGATGGAATGAGCTGTTGATTTAGACTGACAACACCTGGCATGGGGGACGGGATGGCGCCGTTCTTATGTGATGTGTATTAAACTATATAAACGGACGTTTCTTCAACCGATCTTTGACATATGAATTTAGCAGGTTTTGTTCTTTATGCATCCTTTGGCAATTTCTTTATCCCAGAATCGTTTTTTACACCATTCCGCTCCATTAAGCAGGAGGTTTTCCAGTGTAATTCAAAAAGTTCAACTTTTGCATTATGGAACAATCCCAAACCGTCATGTTGTGTTAATGCTTTGGTAGAATAACGAGTAATAATGCATTTTTTAATGATTTGTTCGACAGTTTGCATACATTCAGGCTGATTAATCAAATTTGCTCCACAAAGCAATCAAGTTGTACAAGAAATCAGTGGATTTAAGGCTTCATAGACAGTGTAAACATTAGGAAACAAGATCAACTGTGTTTTTAAGCTAGTAATGAATCAAAAGATAATTGAGCAAGGCTCTTTTAACCCATTTTAAATATAAAAAAAAAACCTTAAATAGACATTTTTTGATTCGTAAAATTAAAAGAAAAATAAATATTGTTTCCAACTTGCGTTCTAACCGTCGCTTGCGTCGAAAGCGATTCGCGCAAGCTCTGTTGGTGCACCCCATCTCCCCCCCTCCCCCATGGACCATAAAATCTCCCGCAAAAACCTCACCACCTACGGGCGGACATTTGTGTGCCGCCCGCGGGTGCCGAGAGGTGGGCCAAATTAATCGGACCATGATTTCAATATACCCCTTTTCGCTCGCTCGGACAGACAAAAAAAAGCATCAAAGATAACGGGGCTCACTCGAAAGGAACAAAAAAAAACACACATACACACACAGCGGGCGACCTACGCGCGAAAACCCGGCGCGATGATGAGCTACGCCCGGCTTGTCACTTTTGTATGCACCGGGCGCGCTTTCTTAGGGCGAAAGAGAACGCGACCGAGCAACTCCGAGCCCATTCGCGGCCCTTTGCCGAACTGCACCCCGAAATTACCACTGCCCCGGTCATTCGGACCTGCCTGCAGCGGTCGAGTGTGTGCGTGTGCGTGTGCAGGAAAGGAAATCGGTCCCAAAACGGAATTCATGCACTGCGCCCCAAGGACATCCAAGTGTCCGAAATTGCGGAGGTCGTCCCACTGTGCTGTTTTGTTTTATTATTTTCTTCATGCCGTGTCGTGTTCTGTGATCGTGGTGCCGGAAAGGAAAGAATTCACTTCGCCGTTTTCTTCGCGAAACGGATTCAATCCGTGATATTGCGTACCGCCTCGAGGCGAGCCCTTTTTTCGTGGGCTTTGCTCGCTCTGCTTTGCTGCAAAATTCCGCGCTGTCAAATGAACGCATGAACCAGCCAGCTCGAAACCCTTCGGGCCAATCTGAACATTAACAATTTTGGCATTAATGAGCCATCAATAAAGCGTTATGAAATGCATATTGCATACCCTTCGGGCGCAAATTTGCGGAACTATCTGTAAGATCCATACGAACAGTAACATATCTAACATGAACATTACAAACAAGTTATTTGTTCATTCCAAAGTGCTTAGTATTGCAACAGTTCTAAGTTTGAAAATTCTGCAGATTTTTTATTTAATTTATTTCAAACTATCGATCATGCTGTAATGAGATTCTTATATGAGTAGTTCCGTCGTTTTATTGGAAGCTAGGCAAGGTAGAAGACTTAAGCCACATTAGGTTATATTGCAAAATTAACATTTTTTTACAATTTTTACATGAAATGTCAGCGACTGTGATACGAATCTTTATCAAGTTTTTGAATTTTTGTCGAATAGTCTAAACTTTTGTTCAGTAGTCATTAAATGTTCAGTAGTCTTCATACAGAAATTTGCTTGAATCTTGATTTGTACCAATCAATAAAACAAACCTCATAATTTATTTAAGAAAAAACAGAGTAACCATCGACTGTCATGGAGACCTTCATAGAGTGGCGCCATCTGTTGCCAAACATCTGAAATAAGGGTTATTTTATGCTTGTCATGGTTATCACACCTCTTAAGTGCACGTTGTTAATGTATAGAATGGAGTAAGCCTTGCCTTAACCTAGTGGAATGCAGTATTAACGATGTTATATAAATTTAACATGCCACGTTTGAGTTTGAAACGAGAAATTCGAAAGAGATCTTTAATTTAATGTCATAAAATAAGGTTTCTACTTTTATAGAGTCAGACTAGTTACTAGAGTAAAGCTAGTAACTACGCTAGAGTAGAGCATGTTTATATTTATGTTGCCTACGAAAACAAGCTTAAATTAGGCAGCGAATCTTAACATATACGACCTATTCAATGACTCAACCAACTGAACACCAACAACCACCAAACATCCCACAGATATCCAGTACACCGCGCCGGTGCACATCGACGTCGGCGGCACGATCTACACCAGCTCGCTCGAGACCCTCACCAAGTAAGTCGGGGCCGTGGCGAGTGTCACAAGATCTTGCATAGCCTTAGAATTGTAGAGTTTGACAGAAAGTGTGCAGTTGTACTAACATTTATTATTTATTAACGAGGATCAGACTATGGAGTTGAAAGATTGATCAAAGATTAAGGTAATCCTAGCGGAAGTTGTTTATAAAACAGACATTAACAATTTTGGCATTAATGAGCCATCAATAAAGCGTTATGAAATGCATATTGCATACCCTTCGGGCGCAAATTTGCGGAACTATCTGTAAGATCCCTCGCTCTGCTTTGCTGCAAAATTCCGCGCTGTCAAATGAACGCATGAACCAGCCAGCTCGAAACCCTTCGGGCCAATCTGAAACGAACACACGGGACAGGCCGGGTGAGGGTAATGCAATATATTTATAAAATTATTTCGCCCAAAGTAGTGCTGGCATGATTTAATGTACCCGAACCCGAAAAAGAAAACAGCGAACCGCGTCACGGATTTGTGCAGCGATCGGCGACGGCGACGACACAGCTGACCGCAGCTGCAAGCCGGGACGGCCGGGTTTTTGGCCGGAATGCCCCCCGGGGGGAGGGAGTCAACCCGCGACTCCCTGCCCTGGTCCCTGGGCTGGCCGCAGAAGATGACGACGACGGTATTAATTATATTTTTTGATAACTTGACAACAGAACACGCGGTGCGTCGCGTTGCTGCCTCCGGGGGCTTCGCTTTTGTGGGGCGATACGACCGAAGGAGCGCCTCGGTACGCCCGTTGCTCCGTTTCACCGTGCCCCTCGTTCGAGTTGACACTTAAGGACACTTAACGGCCCACCCCTCACATCCCGACTCGAACCGGTTCAACACGTACTGACTCTCATTTCGTTTCTTTCTTCTCTTTCTCTCTTGCATTCCCTCCCCAAACGGGCAATTACAGAAGGAAATGTAACAGCGACATGGAGCGGGACCGTGATCGTGACCGCGAACGCGACCGGGTGGCGGAGCGGGACGTGAAGCCGCTCGAGCCGCGCGATCTGTCCGCGACGCGGCTCTTCACCGCGACGCAGATCAAAATCAGCACCTCGCCCACCACCTCGCCGACCATCTCGAACTCGTCGTCGCCCACGCCCACCCCGCCGATACCGGCCGGCTCGCCGGCGGTGACCGGCGGAGTCGGCAGCGGGTACCACCACGCGAACCACAAGCAGATCACCGGCATCCCGTGCGTGGCCGCCGCGTCCAAGTACACCGCGCCGGTGCACATCGACGTCGGCGGCACGATCTACACCAGCTCGCTCGAGACCCTCACCAAGTAAGTCGGGGTCGTGGCGAGTGTCACAAGATCTTGCATAGCCTGTAGAATTTGCAGAGTTTGACAGAATGTATGCAATTTTACTAACATTTATTATTTACTAATAAGGATCAGACTAAGGAGTTGAAAGATTGATCAAAGATTAAGGTAATCCTAGCGGAAGTTGTTTATAAAACAGACATTAACAATTTTGGCATTAATGAGCCATCAATAAAGCGTTATGAAATGCATATTGCATACCCTTCGGGCGCAAATTTGCCGAACTATCTGGAAGATCCATACGTGCAGTAACATATCTAACATGAACATTACAAACAAGTTATTTGTTTATTCCAAAGTGTTGGGTATTTCAAAAATTTCAAATATGCTAATTGGGCATTTTTTTTTTAATTCATCTCAAACTATCGATCATGCTGTGATGAGATTCTCATATGAGTAGTTCAGTCGTTTTATTGGAAGCTAGGCAAGGTAGAAGACTTAAGCCAAATTAGGTTATATTGCAAAACATTCAATTTATTACAATTTTAACATGAAATATCAGCGATTGTGATATGCATCTATATCAAGTTTCTGCGTTTTCAACGAATAGTCTAAACTTATGCTCATTAGTCTTGAAGTAATCAGTTGTTTTGATACAGATATTTGCTTGAATCTTGATTGTTACGATCAATAAAACAAACCTTATTATTTATTAAAGAAAAAACACAGAGTAATCATAGACTGTCACGACTAAGATCTTCATAGAGTGGCGCCATCTGTTGCCAAACATCTGAAATAACAGTTATTTTACATCTGTCATGATTTACACACCTCTTGAGTGCACGTTGTTGAAGTATAGAATGGTGTAAGCCTTGCCTTAACCTAGGCTAATCCAGCATTAACGAAGTTATTAAATTTGAAACTATTTTTTAAAAGATCTTCAGTTTTATGTCATAAAAGATAGTTTCAACTTAAACCGAAGCAGACTAGTTACTAGAGTAAAGCTAGTAACTACGCTAGAGTAGAGAATGTTTATGTTCATGTTGCCTACGAAAACTGGCGTAAATTAAGCAGCGAATCTTAACATATACGACCTATTCAATGACTCAACCAACTGAACACCAACAACCACCAAACATCCCACAGATATCCCGACTCCCGGCTAGCCAAACTCTTCAACGGCTGCATCCCGATCGTGCTGGACTCGCTGAAGCAGCACTACTTCATCGACCGCGACGGGGGCATGTTCCGCCACATACTCAACTTCATGCGCAACTCGAAGCTGCTGGTGGCGGAAGACTTCCCCGACCTGGAGCTGCTGCTGGAGGAGGCCAAATATTTCGATATTGTTCGTGAGTATAGCGGCGGTTTCCAATCCTCATCCGGTTTCCCGTGAACCTCCTCACGCACCGGAAATGTGAGCTAATGTGAGTTTTTCGTTCCCCCCAGCTATGATCAAACAGATCGAACATCTGAAGAAGGAACGCCAGCGCAGCGGGAACGGCATCCCACCGTTCGGGGGCGGCAGCCGCAGCAAGTGCAAGCCCGGCACGCAGACGGACGCGGCGAACCACGACGTGGTCGCGTTACACATCTCGCCCGATCTCGGCGAGCGCATCCTCATCTCGGCGGAGCGGGCCGTGCTGGACGAGGTGTTCCCGGAGACGAACCAGGCGATCCTGGACGCGCGGACCGGCGCCGCCTGGAACCAGTTCGACGGCCGGCAGGTGATACGGTTTCCGCTGAACGGGTACTGCAAGCTGAACTCCATCCAGGTGCTGACGCGGCTGCTCAACGCGGGCTTCAGCGTCGAGGCGAGCACGGGCGGCGGCGTCGAGACGCAGCAGTTCTCCGAGTATCTGCTGATCCGCAAGTGTGCGATGTGATAAAGTACTTGCTGAAAGCGGTCCGATCCTTATGGCTTTCGAAAAGCCACCGTGTTTTTTCCCCGGGCGCGCGAGCGCGTATCGCACGAGTCACGTCTCCGATCGCATCCATTTTAAGGGCAAATAGGGGGAACACATGAAGCAGAGCCGTAGTGGAAGAAGTGCGAGCCCGGATCGCAAATGCCATGATCGTTACACCTAACAAACCCCCTTCTCCGAATTAGTATAGACCCTGCTGGCATGCTTTAACTATGTAAAACAGGACAAACAAGGAGTTAATTATCCATCGATATGTTAGACGATCGTGCAGATGGCATACTTTGCGCCTCAAAGTATGCAATGCCACTTTCGTGAGCATGAAATGCATAATTAACTACACACTTGTCAGTTTTATCGGAAGCCTGCCACGGGGAAGCATTGTATCCAGAAAACGAGCCACCAATTTTCAAATAGTCTCTGTCCAGTTAAAGCGAGGGGAGTACATAAGCGCAGGCGTTAGAACATTAAATGAAAACACACAATTAACAAACAATTATCTCCCGCATGGAGATGAAAATACACAACACATACACACAAGCAGCAGCAGCAGCAGCAGCAGCTAGCAAGCAAGTATTCGATGTAAGTAAAGCAACCCAACCCTCCCTAACCCATACATGTAAGTGAAGCGTAGCATAAAATCTAGTTAATTATATTAGTAGCGGTACTCTCCAACTCTTAACCTTTATGTTACCTCTTTGTACTTCGTAAGCCGTCGGACCGTCGTTCGTGGGCCGATTAATAAAACAAGAAATACCACACACACACACGCGCACGGGCACGATGATCGTTGAATTGTTTTCGTCCGAAACTGATAACGCACCGTTTGACGATCGTGCCAGGGCGAACGAAACTGATCTACGAAGCATCTGCTCGCGAGGCAGGAGCGGCTCAGCCGCATTAGTAAATCTACCACGGGATCGCGCGGTTGTGATTTGTGTTTCGTTTCGCGCGCGCACGCTCAAAATGCGAAAGGTTATCAGCGAGTGCCGGGGAATTCCCGCTCGTGTTGCGGCGGTGGGACTGGTGACAAACGGTATCAAAGCGGAACCGGGCGACTGGCCTTGGCATGTGGCGTTATTTGCGCGCGGACCAAGAAGCACGGCCGAGTATAAGTGCGGTGGATCGATTATCAGCGAAAACTTCGTACTCTCTGGTGAGTGGTTTGATAAGGGGCGAGCTGACACTGAATGAAAATTCGAAGAAGAATGAAAATTCGAAGAGAAACTATAAGACGATAACGAAGAAGACAGGATTAAATAAAAAAGAGAATCAAAACTAAGCCAAAAGTAACAGCTTAAAGAAGCTAAGTTAAGATAAATACATAAAAAGAAGGAGAGATAGAGAAATGTAAAGATGGATAGAGAGAAATCTATCTATCTGTGCAGTGCTTTCTGAAAATATTGTTCTTTATATTGCTTTAAAAAGTTTTGACTCAGGGGCTTCAATAGCAATAAAGCAAACGTGAAGAAATTAGCACCAAGGATTCATTCTCTCTAAGCAATCATATCACGAGGAGAGTAGCTTGAACAGGTGTTCGATGTTAAAGAAATACACCGTTGGGACGATTTTTTAGTCGCTTCCAGCAACATAAACTAGCGTCGGATCGCTTATTTATACTGAAAAAAACGTTAAAGAACGGTAACGAAGGTATTCAAACAGCGAAACAATCATTTCGCCCATTTTCGCTCTTACGCTAGGTGGCGCCACACAATCGTGAAGACGCGTGCAACAAAAACTTGCACGCAAGTCATAATTTGAACGCTGCACACAAGTTACGACTTTTACGAGTGTTCGAGCAGTTATGCTACTCGAACAGATTTCAGTTGGATTGGAGAAGTTTATCGTTAAATTAAATTTAGTAAGTGAATAACAAAATACGGATGATGGATCGAGAGAAACATAAGTACTGATTAGTTCAATTATGAAAAAAGTGAACAAGTAAAGACGGTCTTTTAGTTAAATCCAGAGCAAAATCCAGAGATTCCAGACCTACAAAGAACCTACAAAGGTTAATAAGAAAATAAAAATTACAATTTGGCACCTTTTTCATTCAAGATTAAATAAACAAATTGTATTATGCCCTCATCTCATGTTCTCATGTTCTGTACAAAATTTACGTTATGTTTTTGACGTGATCCAAAGTAACTAAAACGAACAAAGCTTCAAATGCCGTAATTCAAATAAGTTTATAAAGCTGTAATGACATACAAATAAAGATGACTATAAGCATGAAAAAGAAAGAAAGTTATAAATATATTAAAAAGTAAAAGTGAATTAGTAAATTAATAAGCAAACTAACAAATAATTAGATATATAAAAATGAACATATTCATATTTTATTTAATTCATAAGTAAATAAATTCAATTAAAATGATATCCAAGAACTGTTTTCAAACGTTGCGAATGTCATCCGACCAACGACAGACCACTTTTACATGAAAAAGAAGCTTTTGTTTCTATCAAGCGCACCAACAACGAATAACAACTGTTTCAGCGAAGTAAGAAGCTTGGTAAAAGACAAATATGGGGATACAACTTGTACGTACAAGTCGCTTGCGTACAAGTTGTATGCAATTTTCAACTTGTACGTACAATGTCCATTGGGTGTCGAATTTCTTGTCCATTGGGTGGTATTGGCAAAATGGCGGCGCATTTGTAATGCGCATTGCCTAAGCTCAAGGGGTTTACCGTAACACCCTTAAGTTTTGAATCGTCAGTTGTGTGCGTTACCGAAGGCGTTACTAGTTCGAGTCAACATAATCGTTTGGGGTTTTATGTCGATATGTTTTCATTCCAGTACTACACCTAATTGCTATGGAACAGTACTAAATCCCTTGTGAATAAAAATATGAATGTTTCGAAACGGAACAAAACGCACATAACATTGAACATTATACAATGAGTGTGTAGAGTGAATATTAAAACTTTCAGACCTCTAATTAAATGTGTACGCTAACTCTTACATAGCTTTCTACCAGTTTGGCCAACTGGGTCCATTCATGATGCGAATGTCATGGCTTCTCATTTAAAAAAAGAATTCCAACCAAATAAAACAAAGTATAAATAATAACATTTTTGTATTAACAATCGGGCGCAATCGATCTGCGCGGTAATCTGGATTATTGATATCATGCACCAAATATATATGATGCATGTGCGGCATTGGCTTAGAGAGCTGTTCGTATAGTTTATTCAATATTGAAAAGCATTAAATGGTAGTTTCACTAAAACAATGAACACTTCTGTCAATAGAATGGTGCTCCACATAATGTCTGCTATATGTGTAGTATGGTATAGCGTAGAGTGCGAACACTTAGTGGCGCTCTACCTATCCCAATGTTTTGTTTTTTTTCGAATTTCCATAAATCAGATTGGTCTGCAAAACTGATCAAAATAAGTACTGCTAAACTTTATTTCAAGTTGCGTTTTAAAGTAGTAACTTTAGTATGTGACAAAGACATTTCAAATGCACTTTTCATCTTAAAATTCGTATGCAATCAGTTTGTTATTGTTGCTAATGTTTGTTAATGTATCAACACAATGTCCCGCTTCAATTGCAATATGTGTAATAGCAC